>JAWQFJ010030129.1:0-12972 GCA_034096865.1 Theodoxus fluviatilis | reverse complement strand
CGTTTAAGTTTTTTACGCCCGGACGGACGCCCGGACGGACGACACGGGTGAGTACATAGACTCACTTTTGCTTCGCATGTGAGTCAAAAATCAGTCGAGTTAACAGCCACGTGGGGTGGGCAGCTATGGGTGGTACAGGATTGAGCAGGCTGGGCAGCTATGGGTGGTACAGGATTGAGCAGGCTGGGCGGTAATGGGCAGTAATGGGCAGTACAGGATCTTAAGAGTTACACTTACACTGTTACAGGACATTTTTTATACAGTGGGTTTAATTACAGGAAAGTGACATGAAAAGAAAACAAACAAAAACCAAAAGCAGAAAAATGAAACATGTCTTTTACAAATGTAACTTTCATGTAACACCGAAAACATGAAGGGTCTATTCCTATCATCAATGAACAGTATTTGACTGATGTGTTCTAGGGGAAATCCCTCCACCATCCCCTAATGCCCAATTCACCCAGTGGTGACAACTTTCTTCACAGGAAGTAGTAATAAGTTTTAAAAACTAATCTGTGTGTCATACTCATAGTGGCTTGACAAGAAACTGCTTAAGCTAGCAGTTTCCTGTGGAAAGTACTAGAACTTCAAGTAGCTAATAAGCAATTTCTCATGTGGTCCATTGGAAGTTGCATTGTTCACAAAGTAAGACCCCAAAAGACCCCAAGGCAGTAATAATGACAGCATATTATACATACATATACAAGAATGGTATGACTGCATCCCACTATAGTTCTGTAGCTTTGCACTTGAAGTTTAAGAAGGTTTTATTGTTGTTGTCCATAACAGCTTTTCACACCAAATATAAAAATCCACACATTGGACATGCCAACTGATGCAGGATCATATCAAAGTACATACATGTATGTAAACTCCTCTATCTAAGCAAAGAGGTTTCCTGCTCCTGCACTTCTTCCCAGCCCCCCCCCCCCCCCCCCCCCCCCCCCTCCCCCCCCCCCCCCCCCCCCCAGTCATGAATTCCTCTGTTGAGGTTGAGTTGCATGTTTGCTCAACTGAACAGACAAATAGGTCCTTGCTTGCATAAAACTGCCCATGGGTTTTGCTGTGACAGCCCCTAGAACTGGAATGCCTAAACTAAACATTCATGCAGAGAATGGAATAAACAAAAACTGCCCAGAGTTTTGGCAGCAGAGAATGGCAGGAATTCCTTGCCAGAAGTCTAGATAAATACCTCTCTTTTCTAACCCATTTATAATCATACAAATTTTGAATAATGTATTTTGCCTCACCAGTAAAATAGAAAGAAGTGAAAGCAGTTTTAAAGAAGAAGAAGAAGAAGAAGAAGAAGAAGAAGAAGAAGAAGAAGAAGAAGAAGAAGAAGAAGAAGAAGAAGAAGAAGAAGAAGAAGAAGAAGAAGGAAGAAGGAAGAAGAAGAAGAAGAAGAAGAAGAAGAAGAAGAAGAAGAAGAAGAAGAAGAAGAAGAAGAAGAAGAAGAAGAAGAAGAAGAAGAAGAAGAAGAAGAAGAACTTCAAGAAGAAGAAGAAGAAGAAGAAGAAGAAGAAGAAGAAGAAGAAGAAGAAGAAGAAGAAGAAGAAGAAGAAGAAGAAGAAGAAGAAGAAGAAGGCAGAGAAGGGGGGGGGGAGGGGAGGAGGAGGAGGGGGAGGAGGAGGAGGAGAAGGAGGAGGAGGGAGAGGAGGAGGAGGAGGAGGAGGAGGAGGAGGAGGAGGAGGAGGAGGAGGAGGAGGAGGAGGAGGAGGAGGAGGAGGAGGAGGAGAAGAAGAAGAAGAAGAAGAAGAAG
Organism: Theodoxus fluviatilis; assembly: GCA_034096865.1. Lineage (NCBI taxonomy): Eukaryota > Metazoa > Mollusca > Gastropoda > Cycloneritida > Neritidae > Theodoxus > Theodoxus fluviatilis. The sequence goes on along the minus strand of JAWQFJ010030129.1, from coordinate 11,213 downwards.
AAGAAGAAGAAGAAGAAGAAGAAGAAGAAGAAGAAGAAGAAGAAGAAGAAGAAGAAGAAGACAGAAGAAAGAAGGAAAGAAAAAAGGAAAGAAAAAAGGGGAAAAAAGGAAAGAAAAAAGGAAAGAAAGAAGCTGAAACAATAAAGAAGCAAAGAAGAAAAGAAAGCATGCAAGCAAGAAAGAAAAAGAGAAACAAGAACAAAAGAAACCAAGACAGAAAACCAAGCATGCAAGCACAGTTCATACCTCATAGCCATTCTCATGATTTGGCCTCTGACATTCATGAATGAGACCAAAGGCTGTGTTAATTATATACAGTTTTTCATGGAAAGATTTAGTCAACATCATTAACAATGTTCTGTTTAATCATGCACTTATCACTTTCTTTTTCATTTTGATGTAACTACTCACTGAGAGTCAACTCTCGGTGGTATAAACGTACAAGTATACTGATAGGAAAAGACTGAGCAGGTGATACTGGAACAGGCTCCCAAAGCAATATATAGCATTCAACTTCTCAAAATCTCAATTTCACTTCATTTTTCAAGGCTAATGAATAGTCTCACAAAGCTGTCTTACAAAGATCTCAGTGTCTAGCTGATGAAGGAGGTGCTTTCATACCATAGCAGTATGAAGAAGTTTTGCACCTGCATAGCCTAGGGAGTTTGGTGCTTCTGACATCATTTTTCAGTCTGAATTTACATTGCACAGAAATATGCAAAGTGCAATTTGCATACATGTGGGAAGTCTGATCAACATAGGTAAATGCAGCCACACATTTGTCACAAAAGAGCATCAGGTCAATAGTGCTGGAAATGCATTGTGGAAATATTGTCTACACTCAAGTTCTAGACTTCTCTGGCACATCTCTCTGCAAAGCTCATTTCCTCAATAACTTTAATTCAAACAACATAAACCTATTTGGTAACCAGGTTAATTCTGCATTAAAAAGAATTAAACAAGGTGCATGTACCGAACAGTGGCAGAAAATCCTGTGGATCATGGGATTTACTTCAGCATCCCATGGTGACAACTGTGACCTTCATAAGACCAAACAACATCATGCACAAGTACAAACACTACCAGCAGGGCTTGAGTTGCTGACCTTATCAGCCAAGATCAAGGGTGTCAGCTCTGCAGACAGCCACTCTACCAGATAGGGTAACACTTACTCCTGGCAGCCTCCAGGAGTTGGGTGACACAGACTACCACTCAGCAAGCAGCAGTCTCACTGTACAGGGCAGCTCTGCCTGCCATCTACATGTATTTCCTATGTACCATAACTCTACCCAGCCTTTACTCCCAACCAGTCTTCTTCACTCCATGCTTCAAGAATGCATATTCCAAGAGCACCATCCATGAATGCAACAACTGAATATCTCTCTTGCAGATATGTAAACTCTGGATCACTTGCATGCTGAATACCTCATAAAAACCCCATTAAAAATAATACTTGCCAAAAGAATCAGGCATCCACAGCCCTAGTCCATGGATATATGGTAACTCCTGCTAGGCCATGTTTACAATATGGTGATGTCTTGTTTTGAATCTGTACAGCAACTGAAACGGCACGTTCGGGTGAGACCAAAATAAAGAGCTGTTTACTTTCTGCGGGCATGAGGCCGACAAGCTTGCCTGACCCAAAATGTACTTATTACACATGTAGTGTTCGCAGGCCATGGTAGAATCATTCCAATGATTTCAGGCAAGCAAATGTTAGAACTGTCAAAACATCAAATCGGCTTGCATGCGTAGTACGCAGTAATATTACTAGAGCAGATTTACCGCATCTTGCAGCATTTCATCAGTTACCTGTGCACAAACAACAAATGCTAAGACATTGAATATCATTTCTATTCATGCTGTCGTAACAAGATTGAAGATAGTGACACTACTGACACTCGATCATCGATGAGTCACTAAGATTCACAAGCTTGAAGATGACGAGAATATGAAGATGCAGAAGAACAAGGCGTAGAATAATGATGAAGCCTAGAACAATGAGAGTGAGACAGAAATGACCGTGACGCGCAGAACGATACGGTCTCTGTTGTAGCGGTATGAATTTTTTTTGCAAGTTCGCAATCGCAGTGAATTTGACTTCGATAGTAATGGGTAGTGTACACCAGACGTGACCAGAGTCAGAGACAGAACTCAGAAGACAGAAAAGACGATCACTTACAGATTCTAGACTGAGCCGAGTTGTAAGTGATTACGAGTCATGCCGATCATACAGTTTGCAAAGATGCCATGCAGTATTTTGACGCTAAAGGCAATCTTGCAGCGAGCTTATCAAATTCACTTTAGCCGTTACAGCAGATGTGCGCCAATTATCGAGCAAAATACAATAGTGAATAGGTGCGTCACACTCGCAGTCGCATCGTAGTTCGAATTGAAGGCACAATCACCCCAAGCATATTCAAGATCGAGAAATACAATTCAAGCAATCTGATACATACCTTGCTAACAACGAAATAGTGTCCCTACTATTAGACGAAAATTTAGCAAGTACTCCGTTCCTTTGTCAACGAAATAATGTCACCAGACCTCGTCCCAGACGATATCGATAGAGCGCACTCAGGACCACAACAGTTGATGACATCATCAATATTTGCGTAAAGGGTTGCCCTATCTCTATTGCAGAAGAGTGAAGTGCTAATGTAATTTGACAACAGAATTAAGCTGTATTAGACGTATTTCGGGTATTTGTGCTGAGCTTTCCGTTGTAGAGTGGAAAGGGAGTGGAAGCATATCAAGCATAACTGTTCAGTGTCTCGATTAGGAACCAACAGGAACCAACCAGTAAACCGGTCTGTTCGTCACCTGTAGTGGGCGTAGTTATATCCCTTGCCCTGTGCATTCTGACTCCGGATGGTATAATTGAGGCGAAGATCCTGTATATAGGATTTTTTTTTAATGAGGTGACTCGATCCACACGTTACAGGGCAATAGTTACACATAAAACCAGTTCGACTTCCCTGCATCCATATTTTACCAATGTTTTCAAATGGTCTTTTCCCCCCCATTCCTCGCTTGTACGTGCGTGCGTGCGCGCGTTCGTGCATGTGTATGTGTTGGGTTTTTCTAAGACATGTCTGCTAACATAATCCAATCAGGAAAGGAATATAGCTACCATCGACTATAGTCAGCTCGGGTCAAAAGGGCACGTAAGTTTATTCAAAGATTGTCCCTTGCAAAAGTCATGTTAAGGACAGACCATCGAAATGCTCACCCTCCACCAACATTGGGGAGCTCCCGTATCTCCACAAACAGGCGCTACACTTTCATTCCGCCAGTAAGCCTTCGCCGACCCCTATTCAAAACCAAACACACACACACACACACACACACACACACACACACACACACACAACAAACAAACACACACACACACACACACACGTGTACACACACACACACACATGCATGCACGCACACACGCACGCACACTCGCACACGCACACACACACACACACACTCACGCACACACACAAACACACACACACACACACGCACACACTTTCAACAAACCACCACTCGGGTATGCTATGTAGACCACTCTAGGCTGCTGTGAGCAGTCACTCATAGCTGCATTCGTACTAGTAGTAGTACAACGGGAGGTGAACGGGTGGGTGGGTGGGTGGATGAGAGGATAGATGGACGAAAAGATGGATGGATGAATGGATGGATGGATGGGTGGATGGATGAGCGGATGAATGAATGGATAAGGTTTTGTAGGCAATGTAAGGCCATCAAAAACGAAAATCACTGCATGTGTGGTTGAGATGTGACAAAGTTCGAACGGAAGCTAGCTACCTTTTTTACAAAGTAAAAAACTGTACAGTTTGTTACTTGTGACTCAAGTACAGTTTGTTACTTGTGACTCAAGTACAGTTTGTTACTTGTGACTCAAGTACAGTTTATTACTTGTGACTCAAGTACAGTTTGTTACTTGTGACTCAAGTACAGTTTGTTACTTGTGACTCAAGTAGTTTGTTACTTGTGACTCAAGTACAGTTTGTTACTTGTGACTCAAGTACAGTTTGTTACTTGTGACTCAAGTACAGTTTGTTACTTGTGACTCAAGTACAGTTTGTTACTTGTGACTCAAGTACAGACTCTAGGAAGTCAAGACTCCATTTTCACAGTCATTCGCCCTTTTGCCAAACAGTGTAGGGAGATATGACGTCACTCTGCCTGCCTGCCTGCCTCTGCGTGTGTGTGTGTGTGTGTGTGTGTGTGTGTGTGTGTGTGTGTGTGTGTGAGTGCGCGCACGAGCATGTGTGTGTGTGCATTTGTGTGTGTGTGTGTGTGTGTGTGTGTGTGTGTGTGCATGCGTGCATGTCTGTGTGTCTGCTTGATATGTCCATTACTATAGCTTTCTTGCAGAATGATACATTTTGCTCAGCCGGTTTTGTAGGCCCACAACACTGTCAGTGTAAGAAATTAATACAATGTTTGCTGAGGAAGATCCTTGGATAAGGATCGAAAGCTGCAAGTGAGTGGCTTCCTTTTTTGTTTGTGAGACAAGTATAGATCTGTAGCCATTATAATACAATGTCGTCTGCAAACAACAGGAGTAATATGTCCGTTGCATCCGGCATCAGGTATACGCCATGTTTCCCAGCTGGTTAATTACAAATGGAAACAAAATTTCGGGCTTAAATTCCCGCCTTATCCCTATTTCCTTAAGCAGTCAAAGAAGTATGTGTACCTACTCTGGCATCTCACACGGGTAGATACACATTCGTACACGGACTGCAAGACCCTGAGTAATCTGCCCTTTGCTTCAATAGGCCGGAGACGCGTTGTCGTCACTTCCGGAGTTATTTGTAGAAGCCACGTGCTTTCAGCCATGTTGGTAGCAGGCGAGCGCTGTTTGCTAAGCTGTGCTACGGGAGACGTTCAACCATGCCGACTTCTTGTTGCGTGAAAGATTGTTTTAACAACCAACAAAAAGACAAATAAAGAGGAGTCAAACGCTCCTAGCTACTCCTTTAGCTAAAATGGTCGAAGTCGGATACATTCGGGGACACTGTACCCGAGGTACTCTGTCCCCGGTGCCACTGCACCCCAGTTTCAAATCTCGACCTTACAGTCACGTGACTCGCACACCCGGGGAGTTATGCCAAAGATTATAGGTTACACAAAGATAGTTCATTAGCTCATTGTTGTGAGGATCGAGACACGTTGCGCCCCAAGCGGCAAGAACTATGGGGAAGTAATCACACCGCTTAGAGACATGTAAAACTGCTTGTTTGTCGACGCGTTTCTGATGCGTTCCGATCATGTTTGTGAATACATTTACGGTGTAATGTGTAATAAAATGACTTGCTGCAATAATGAGGGTGTTTTGGCTTTGTTTTTTTGTAGCAGGCGTTGTGAAATTGAAATATTTGGTTCATTGAAATGGATGCTTCTGCGCATGTGCGTGAGCCTATAGTCCGTTTAAACATTGCTCGATTCGATTGCGTTCGTCTGCTAGCCACCTAGGTACATACGGTGAGGTTTGTTTTCTTATCTTCTGTGGGTTTTGTGCAGAAAGTATACGTTAAAACAGTCTAATATGACTATTTTCGATTAGTTTTTAATCTAACTAATATTTTTGCATGCTTTAACGCGGCCGGATCTTTGGCATAACTCCCCGGGCGTGTGAAGTCAGTAGCGTCTGCACTGACAGAGCAATGTTTAAACGGACTATAGGCTCACGCACATGCGCAGAAGCATCCATTTCAATGAACCAAATATTTCGATTTCACAACGCCTGCTACAAAAAAACAAAGCCAAAACACCCTCATTATTGCAGCAAATCATTTTATTACACATTACACCGTAAATGTATTCACAAACATGATCGGAACGCATCAGAAACGCGTCGACAAACAAGCAGTTTTACATGTCTCTAAGCGGCGTGATTACTTCTCCATAGTTCTTGCTGCTTGGTGCGCTGCGTTTCCGAGCGTCTTGTAACTTTATATAGCAAAAGCTCCGCATGAGCTATCTTTGTGTAACCTATAATCTTTGGTTATGCTAAGATCCGGCCGCGTTAATGTATCTGCGTTTTATGACAAACGTCTTGCTCGGCGGTACTGTACTCCATACACCTTGACGGTCCGCGTGATTCGGGTGTAATCTTAAGCTAAACGACGTTTATAAATGTCCGGTTTTCTGATATTAAAATTGAGAGATAATAGAAACTGCTGCTTGTTGGCAGTCTCGTTCTCGTTCAAATGCCGAGATTTGAAACTGGGGTGCAGTTGCACCGGTGACAGAGTACCTTGGCTACAGTGTTCCCCCGGACAGAGTACCACGGGTACAGTGTCCCCGAATGCATCCGACTTCGACCATTTTAGCACTACACTATACCATCAGAGAAACCAATCAAGGCCCGATTGTGCAAAGGGTGACCGAAGCTAGACGAAGAGGATGAAAAAAGAAGATTTACAGAATAGATCTGACCTTCGAGACAAACACCCGGCGAGAATCAGCAGACATCTCCCACGAATCCTACTGTGAAGAATCGATAGGCTTCCAAACACCTATAATTCTTGAACTCTTCCAACGTGTACGCCGATGTTCCGAGTACAACAATTAAATATGTCCATGGCACTCGTTGGCGGAATGTTCCTAAATTCCGGTTCAAGTTAATTGGTCCTTCGTCAGCTGGTATGGATGGATGGATGGATGGATGGATGGATGGATGGATGGAGTTTTACGGCCTATCAGCCTTTGTAGGCTGTGTAAGGCCACTGAGCACAAAAACCACCAGACCGATCACCTCAATTTTGTTGAGGTAATGTCGACGGGCATCGGGTTTGAGAGAATCAACGTAACGCTTTTTCTTCCTCCTTAGAAAGATAAATGTATCAACTAACTCTGATTTAGATGTTGGTTTCTTGGCATAGCCAGCTTACCATGTCGGAGCAGATTAAACAAATGATAGCAAAGTGAAATGATCACTCGTGCACTTAGTTTTGATGCGTGTCCGGAACTCTCCCCGCATTGTGTTTTGTTTGCTTAGCTGTAAGTGTAAAAAGGGTCAGTTATTAATATAATCGATGATTTTGGTTGTCATGAAACTTTGTTTTGTGCTTTAATGCCATTATCTTGTCATCATCTTACTTAATTTTGTTACATTACGCCGAATGCGAGCAAGTTGATCACGGTAGTACTAATGACCGCAATATACCGCAATTTACCGCAATATACCGCAATACCCCCAAATACACTCTCAGAAAAGAAAAAAACATCAACAGATCGATGCTAAAAACGTGCTTTTGATATTGCGCGATCATGCCGAGAAGAAAACAACGTTCGGAGAAGTTTAGACACAGTAGATCACGCTGCTGTCGAATAGGCCTACCTGCAGCCTGTTTTGCAAGGCGTCTACGTGTGACGTCAGTGTGACGAATCCCTCTTTCCCCCTTTTATCACTGATGAATAGAATAGAATAGAATAGAATTCTTCGGCTTGCTTAGGCGTCCAGGGCCTATCGCCGATTCTGGTAGTTCTCTGGCTGTATTTTTATTGTTCTTATGGATAAAGAAAAAATTAGAGAGAAAAAAAAGGCCTAATTGCTGTGCATCATTTGCGCCAGTGGTTCCTCCAGCTTGAACATAATTATATCCTTGTAGATGCTTGTCCACTCTGTTCTTGAACGAGTTCAGGCTCGGTGCCTCAACTACGCTGTTCGGGAGGCTGTTCCACATGTTGATAACTCGCTGGGTGATATAATTTCATTGAGTGTTTAAGACTGAAGTCTTTAGTTTAAGAATGGTAACTGAGAAATCTGCCCATATTTCGACCAAAGAGTGTACGTGCAGTCTCTTGAGTGCATGAACTGGATAAGACAGTTTATGTGACGTTTCTCGGGAGGAGTTACCGCCACAATCAGTCACGTGACTTTCAAACTACAACTTAGAAAAATGTCTCCTCGAAGATGTGCTTACCCATGCGGATCCTGCAGAAATGACTGTGACAATGAAGAAACCATCTATTGTGTGGTAAGGAACTTTTATAAAGCTTTTAACTTTATTACTATCTTTCTGATTATTCTTTTAACATCCTAGGACAGTGTCGGACATACTCTTTCCTTTTGATTGCAAGTATTAGAATTCACACGGAAAGAGAAAATCCGACCCTGTCCTAGGAAAAAACCAATTTAATAATAGTAATTTTATAATAATATAATGTTCTTGTGTTATAACGTGATCTACATGGTTCAGTAATTTCACATTAATATTATTTGTGAAATGTATTATTTAGGGGTCATGCTTGATGCTATCAAAGATTATAGGTGTGTAACCTATAATCTTTGATGCTATTTAATAATTTACCAAAATGGCGCTAATGGCGCTAACGAGGCTAATGTCTTAGAAATGGCTTAGAAATGAGCATATATATATCGTTATCCCCTTCTTGAATATGATGTACTGAAGATATTCTAACTATATATTTGAGCAAATAACGTTAGAAACAGCAACATTTTGAAAACGCCATTAGCGCCATTTCGGTAAATAGCATGACCGGTCTCTGGGACTCATTTTATGACACCCTGCAGTTAAAAAAACTCACAAATTCATTCACCATGTAATTGTAATAAAAAAAAATATAACGCCTAAGACAAATATTGAATTCTATTTTAATAATTCCAGGTGTGCAAGTCATGGTTCCACATGCTTTGTGTCATGACAAAGAAAGAGTTTACCATCTGAGTGTGTGTGGGGTGGGGGTGGGGGTGTGTGTGTAGGGGTGTGTGTGTGTGTGTAGGTATGTGTGTAAGTGTAGGTGTGTGTGTATGTAGTCAAGAGTACAGAGGTGCTGAGTATTGGTGAGACACAAATATTTCAAAATAAACTTTATTTGTCAACAGGCATCAGCCCAAGGACTAAGCGAATTGCTGAAGACTGCCAGAGCGGAGGCTCTAATCCTTGAAGAATACAAGGTACATCACGCAAATGTCTTCAAGTCTAACATGGCGCCCATCCTCTTCAATGTTGACAAGAGCTCACATCAGATATTGAAGTCGTATATACCAGGCTGCCCATACAGGCCAATATACACTGCTGGGGATGGCAACTGCCTGTTCAATGCCGTCAGCATGGTTGTGTATGGTCATCCACACGAGGCTCTTCAGCTGAGGTAAACACACACAAAACGTTTTTATGTTTAAGTGTAATCTGGCATATATTGGCCATATGTTTACATCACCAGTTTTCCTGTTTTTTAGTTACTTTTAGGTTCAAAGTCAATTTTTCCCCCTTGTGTTGTCTGCTTCAGTTCCAGTCTGTATTGTATTACAAAGTTTTTAGTAATGTAAATTCTACTTGTTTTTATTTTCAGTATTGTCAAAGATGTTAGATTATTTTAGTCAAATCACTGACTGTTTATTTTATTTATTTTAATTGTGTAATATTGTAAATTGTCCAAGTCTAGTTTTTCATATCATCTTCATCTTGTAACTGTAATTCATCATCACCTCTTTTGTATCCCTGCAGTTTTATCCTCATTTTGTGTCTTTAAATCTGGCATGTGGCTCTTGTGATAAATGTAATATTGTGTCTTAGCATGCCATTGATTTCTTGGAAGGTTTTTGGGAATGTAGTATGTAGATTGTTTGAGAAAATTGGATTTTGATGTAACCTGTCAGGCAGGCTTTGGGATCAACGGTCATTCTCAAGTCTAGATGACTTTGTTATCTCATTAGAATAATCATGCCTGAAGAAGAGAAAGAGAGATTACATAAGTATACAGACTCAAACACATGAACTAATCTTCTATCTGTAATGAATTTAAATATGTACCAAGTTTTAATAAAATCTTTGTTTATGTTTAGATACAGAGCAGCGATCGAACTGTGCGGCATGAGAGAAGATCTGCTTGACCTGGATGAATACAATCAGCTTCTAATGATGTCACCGACGGTAGATTCGGCGTGCCATGATGCTGCAACCAGATGTCGGTCATCATCAGTATGGACTGTCATGGCGCTGGCAAAGGCCATCAGGCGGCCCATACAAATGGTGTACCCACCGGTCAATGGAGTGAAAGACGAACACTACCACACGCTGAACAGGACAGTCACGCCTGATGAAGTGGACACCCATGACCCAGTTACTATCATGTGGACATCAGTGAGCATGACCAGGAAGGGGATGTGGATCCCTGACCACTTTGTCGCCATGCTTGCAAAAGAAGGTATAAATTAAAATAATATTTATTATATTTATGTGAAAGAAATACGCGTATGTGTGTGTGTGTGATTACATGAATGTGTGTGTGCCATTGCGGAAAGGTCCACAACATGTGTGACATTAGTGTGTTTTTGAGTGTTATTGTGATTTTGGTCCTTGGATATAAAAGTGCTTGTTAATGTTATGTGTTTGATTTTGTACACAGTGTATATACATGTACACGTATGATTGTGAAAGTGTGCATTTATGCCTCTGTGTGTGAGAGAGAATAAGTGTGTCTGTATCATGTTCATGGGCCATTGCGTATGACTATGAGTCCATAAATGTGTGTGTGTGTGTGTGTGTGTATGCGTGTGTTCCTAAGTCTAAGCATCTTGTCTTACCTTATAATTACAGATGTTCTATGATGCTGTCCGGCGGGCTTTGAACTATGATCTTGCATGCTACTACTGCCCCCTCTCACAGTCACACACTCTACCTCACAGTCATACACATTCTCTCTCTCACAGATGCACACATAGTATACACACTTTCTGTTTCTCTCTCCCTCTTTCTCTCTGGCTGGCTGTGTGTTCGACTCTCACTCTTCAGTCTCTTGTCCTCTCACGCTCTCTCATTTCCTCTCTCTGTTGCTTTAAAAAATATATATATTTTAAAAATTTAATGCAATGCAATTTGCTCGGTGCGGCATTTTTATTATGAATTGTTGGATAAACAGACAACTAGATTTATATGCCATGTTTGACTGCTTTCCAGTTTATTACTGGGCGTCTCCGTTTGACAGTGCTGCAGGTGTGGCATTGAAAATCTAATTTTACATTTCAACTTTAAAAAACAAACTTTAAATGTTAGTTTTAGATCCTTTTTACTCATTTAATCTGATTTATGTTAATGAGAATAGTATTTTGTAGAATGTATGTTGGTCATTCAGTCCTGTTAACTGATAAACATGCAAGAAAGTGATCAATCACTTCAGTCAAGTTTTAATAGAGGTTTTAATGCACATCCGGCAGGTTTTTT
>JAWQFJ010030128.1:2500-25000 GCA_034096865.1 Theodoxus fluviatilis | reverse complement strand
CACGTTCACCTGCGTACTTCCAGTCGGTAGCATTCCGACTCCGACCCATCTTTGGTCTTCTCTTAGCCGCTGCATGATTTCAACTGAAGTTTTGACCGACGGTGTGGCTAGAACACACTTGCCAGGAGTGAGTACAGTCAAAATTATTCGATTTGCACGTGTTTTTGACGCAGAAAACCTTTGTGTTAAAATGGGGCATTGACCCCAAACTGCCTAGCGCTAATTTACTTTTTTGCACGAGCATCCAGGAACTAGGTCAATGGTGTGAACATGTAGGGCAATGGGTGTGGCTATCCATGACCATCAATAAATAATTCCTGCCTTTTAAGATTCATCTGATTTTTATGGTTCAAACTCAATATCCCCTACTTTTTTTGAACACTGTAGGTTAAGGGTCTATCAGTCTTGTTTGGCTATGTAAGGCGTCAAGATGCTTTAACAAAAACAACAGCATGACATAGTAGGTTGTACATGTGTGTAACCTACACACACATTTATGTAGCTGCACACATATCTTTACATATAAACATACAAAATGTATTCATACAAGGTTTGGAAGAAGGAGAGGACCCAGGTGGGTTTTTTTTCGAAAATATAAGGAACGTTTAACATACAGTGCCGCATCTCTGCGAGAGACAGGAAAAATATGGGACCTCGGGCGGGAACTGAACCCGCGACCTTTCGGTTAGCGCCCTGAGAATGGAAATAACTTTTTTCCCTCTCCAAAATGACGTAACCCCTAAACTGCCGTTGGCCTTGGCCTTCCGTATTCATATTTTTTACTGTCCCACCCCACAATGTTGTCTAGCAGTCACAATATTTAAAAAACAAAAAACAAACATTCAGCCTACAGTGGACTTCTGTCTTTGTTCATCACCCATCCAGTGAGAGTGCAGCAAACTATATAGGAAATAAGGGTCGAAATGCTGGACCATATATGCCGAAAGCACAATTTACAAATTGCAAACTGTGTCATATATGATGTCGTGAACGATTTTATCATTTGAGGATAAGTATTGGATTGTACTTCTGAAGTAGAAGACTTTGCTTTCTTTGCCGAACTGCGACAGCGCACCCACACACAGAGGGTGTATGCCTAAGAGAGCAAGCAGGCAATAACACTTGGTGCTAGACACAGTATATCATACAGCATTATCATTATTTATCTTAATCATCATGGCCTCTGTGAGTTGAGGGTAACACTTGGTGCTAGACACACTATATCATACATCATTACCATTATACATGTATGTCTCGATATGTGAGTTGAGGGTAACACTTGGTGCTAGACACAGTATATCATACATCATTACCATTATACATGTATGTCTCGATCTGTGAGTTGAGGGTAACACTTGGTGCTAGACACAGTATATCATACATAATTACCATTATACATGTATGTCTCGATATGTGAGTTGAGGGTAACACTTGGTGCTAGACACAGTATATCATACATAATTACCATTATACATGTATGTCTCGATATGTGAGTTGAGGGTAACACTTGGTGCTAGACACAGTATATCATACAGCATTATCATTATACATGTATGTCTCGATATGTGAGTTGATGGTAACACTTGGTGCTAGACACAGTATATCATACAGCATTATCATTATACATGTATGTCTCGATCTGTGAGTTGAGGGTAACACTTGGTGCTAGACACAGTATATCATACAGCATTATCATTATACATGTATGTCTCGATATGTGAGTTGATGATAACACTTGGTGCTAAACACAGTGTATCATACATCATTACCATTATACATGTATGTCTCGATCTGTGAGTTGATGGTAACACTTGGTGCTAGACACAGTATATCATACATCATTACCATTATACATGTATGTATCGATCTGTGATTTGAGGGTAACACTTGGTGCTAGACACAGTATATCATACAGCATTATCATTATACATGTATGTCTCGATATGTGAGTTGATGGTAACACTTGGTGCTAAACACAGTGTATCATACATCATTACCATTATACATGTATGTCTCGATCTGTGAGTTGAGGGTAACACTTGGTGCTAGACACAGTTTATCATACATCATTACCAGTATACATGTATGTCTCGATCTGTGAGTTGAGAGTAACACTTGATGCTAGACAAAGTGTATCATACATCAATACCATTATACATGTATGTCTCGATATGTGAGTTGAGGGTAACACTTGGTGCTAGACAAAGTGTATCATACATCAATACCATTATACATGTATGTTTCGATCTGTGAGTTGAGGGTAAGACCCAGCTCGTCTACCTACGCGATTCGAAAAAGATTAGCAGCTAGTAAATCGAGACTTTACTTGCTCTAACTCTATCCAGCTTTAACTATTTTTGTAGTGGATTGCCTTACATAGCCTACAAAGACTGGTTAGCCGTAACACTTCATTCATTCATGCAACCATTCCTACGACCATTCAATCATTCATTTAACCAGTGTTGCATTCATTGTTTGCAGATTACGGAACATATTACGGCGGCTTGAAAAGGAGGACATTTCCAAAGATGATTTGAAACGTAACCTTGAGTACGCAGCCTCAGTACTCGAAACCGTCTACATCGACGAAACGAGGTGAGGAAATGTGTGATTTCCTTGTCTTTGTTCTGGCTGTGCTGACAATGCAGATCTTCTCCACCCGTATCGCGTCCTCTGCCGTTCTACGGACGATATATTTATGTGGGAGTTTCGTCACTGATCTTATCGTGGACCTTATCGTTATACTCTTTGCTTGAGAGTATCCCGCAGAAGACTTCTTCGTCTTTACCTTTTGTGTGCTTGTTGTGAATTTTCTGTGTTACAAAACTGGTGTGATTCATCAGTTTATGCAACTTTTTTCCCTATGCAGTAATGACTGGAGATCTGTAATTGTCCATTGTTATCCTATTCTGGAATTGCTGTCAAATAGAAAGTAATTACTGAGTAGAAAAGTTAAGTTAAGTTTGTATTTACGTTTACTTTGTCTTGTTGCTCATGGCTAATTATCGTATCTAAGTGCTTACTTCCTAACTTTTTTCTCCCTGCTGTTGTTCCTTAGGTTGTCGATGAATTTATTTAGGGTATTTTGTCGTCTCAAAGTGATATCCCTTTTCAGTTTATATTTCTCTTTCCCTGCCTCTCTCATGCTTTCTATCTTTTCGTGTTTACGTGTATTTCTGTGTATTCATTTCTTTCTGTCTCTTTTGTATGTTTGTATGTCTCCATCTGTCTTTCTCTGTGCCTGTCTGCCTGCCTCCCCCCTCCTCCCCCTCTCCCCCCCCCCTTTCTCTCTCTGTATTTCTTTCCTTTCTATGTGCAAATTTCTCTGACATTTCTGCGACCTATTTCTTCAGACCAGTAGAGAACGCCTCAGACAGGTAAACTGAATGCTTAGAGCTCGTCTACTAACCCGGTGCCGCATTTTCTTCAGACTTGAGTGCAGTTCTAAATAATTTGAGCAGATATATATATATATATATATATATATATATATATATATATATATATATATATATATATATATATATATATATATATATTAATATGTAGTATTTGGACATTTTATGCAGCATCCATCCGTAAAGTTTTTTAAGTCGTCATCTCACAAAGTGGTATACTTTTCTTCTAACATTCTTCTAATATCACACTTATTTAACTATGGCAAGTGTAGAAAGGTAGATGTCCTTCTTTTGGTACTTAATTCAGTTTGTATATTCTAACCTCAATGTGTCAATCACGAAATAACTAGATATAGTTGCGACACAAAGGAAAATGACTTTTCAACTTAATGAGAAGAAAGAAAAACAGAAATAACAGCACGTATTCAGGTTTGAAGATTGCTGGCAAGGTTGCACATGTTATTTCATTTTTAGTGAAGGATTTGAGCATGAAATTAATCATTTTGTTACATATGGATTGGTGAATTCTTTTGTGTCTACACTCGTTTTTTAACAATGGTTTTCAAGTATGCAACTGACTTGCGTTCTTTATGAAAATTGTGATGGATTTTGAATCTCATGTTAAGCACCTTTTTCACACCTATTTTTCATTGGGGATGATTGCATTCTCATCATTCCATGCACTAAAATGGATGTGTTGTGAAGACTTTAAGCCATGTGACAAATTACACATTTACGTGTTTTTGAGGTTACTTCTCACCAGCATCCGCCATTAATTTGGGTTTTTTTCTAGCATTTTCATAGTTGCTGAGCACTTTAGTTGTTATTTAGTAGTGGCAATAGGACAATTAGACGTAATGAAAACGCGTCTTTGATTTTTGCATGATTACACGATAGCGCTCTCAGAAGAAAATGTCTTTCAGATGATGACTTTTACCACTAGTTGTCACTTGTTGCTATATATAAAGTAGTATATTTGTGCATTGTGGAGAATGTTATTGTAAGAGTGATTCTTGTACACAATTTGTTTTCAGTCATATGAACACTTGCACGCATGTCGTCCAGTTCAGATGAACGAGGAAGAATGTGAAGAGGGCATAGTGACGTACTTGCAATGTAATTGTCCTGAAATTTGCAGTCTGTAATAAAAATGTCATTCTGCGTTAGGATAACTGCGTCGGTTCTGACGTCATCGATGTGGCCCCTTTATGAATGTTAAGTCATTGCTGACGTAACGGATGTGATCTTTCTTGCCATCCTTCTTTGCATTGTGTGCCTTTCCGTTTACCTGTCTTCCTTCTAAATCATTTCCAGAACTTCTAAATCATCTGTTCTAAGTGGAGCGAGGAGTCAGAGAAGGTATTGACCGGGAATATTTTCTGTATTGCAATGATTTTAGTATTCTCGGTTTCTCGGCACATGACTAATACTAGCGGTGGGTTAGATGCTTTGTTTTTCCCCTGAAGATGTCTTTTGTGTGATTAACAAACCGACGTGTGTGCAAAACGCCACCACGGGCAAGCGGATTTTCCGTTTGAATGATTGTCGCCTCTGTTTCAGTTCTTCCCGCGCTGTGATGCGTTCAGTTGTTTGCATAATTTCTGTGCACTGAACTGACTGGGATGAACTAATCCTATCGTCGTAGTTTTGGCTTTGTTCGTGTATTCATTAGTTTAGTCGCAGTTTTTAATTTGTTACAGTTTATGTGTGTCGTTTTTTTTCGTAATTTTTTTCTTTCTTCTAATAACAAGTTTCCAGAATACATGTGTAACGTTTATTTTTGAATAACTACTGCTGGTGTATAACAGCACCTTGTGACTTAAAAAGCCCAAACTGTTTGATAGTCTCCGTCGTATTTTTTGCTGCTCGTATCAGTAAAAGCGTCCTCATTTTCATAGTATTTTTACACTCGTCGACTCACATTGAAATGACTTCATTTTTCAACAAGCAGTCCGTTTCTCTAACCTCGTGTGTAGATGCAATTTAAAAATTCAGCGTTTCTAAATTAATCGCACTTTTATATGTGTGTGAAAAACACATGCTTCCAGCACGTATTAACACCAAAATGACTTTTGAGTATATTGATTATACAATTTCTCCAAAGTTTTGAGTTTGTGTAATATTAAAGAACATTTTTCTACTAAACGTGTGACACTTTCACTTTAAAAACTTTTGATTGACTGTAAATTCATACAGGTTTGCTTTGAAGAATTGTTAAAAACGTTGTAATAAAGGGATCTAAAGAAGCTCATGATGCAAAGAGACAACTGCAAAATGTGAAGTAGGTTAAAAAATTATAACTTATTTTTGGAACTGTTACTCGACGATGTCTACGCAACATTGGGTCATAATTAACATTAAAAGCAGTCTGGATTTTTTTAATGCTGCAAAAATGAATATTTAAATGTTTTTCTAGCCACGGAAGCCACCGAGTGTCTGAAATCACAAAGAAACTCAAACGGTGAGACCTCCACTCCCGTCATCAGGGACTTCTAGCTCTGAGAATGTTTGACACCGTGCATGAGAAAACACTGCTGAAGTGGGGAAAATGACAAGTTGTTTAAACGACTATATTATTCAAATTTTAAGTATATTTCTTCTTCTTCTTTAACCCATAGATAATTTTTTACGGTTATGTAGAGCTCAGGAGCATGTGTACGTAACTTAGTGCGCTCACGCATCCCTTCGCGTGTTCTCAAAAATTGTTTTTCCTACTTTAACCCTTTTTCTCTTGCACGGTCATATTTGTTCCATTTAAGTGACGATAAACTATGTCTTGAAGTAGAGTTGAGGTTTCAGCTACACACGAATGTAACTGTTCTCCGTCCACGTATTACAATTCAAGTGTTATGAGAGAAGATGTGCTTACAGCCAATTGGACATTTCAAATCCCAGGTCTGGAGGCCCACGTGATGCTGATTGAACGACTCTAAGATTTACCTCCAAAAATCATATGTATTTTGATTTTCCGTTTCTCCCCTTTCTCCCTTTCCCAGTTCTCTCTCTTTCTTCTCTCTCTCACTCACACGCACACACACACACACACACACACACACACACTCACTCATTCACTCATTCACTCACTCACTCACTCACTCACTCATTCACTCACTCACTCTCTCATTCACTCACTCACTCACTCTCTCATTCACTCACTCACTCACTCACTCACTCACTCACTCACTCACTCACTCACTCACTCACTCACTCACTCACTCACTCACTCACTCACTCACTCACTCACTCACTCACTCACTCACTCACTCACTCACTCACTCACTCACTCACTCACTCACTCACTCACTCACTCACTCACTCACTCACTCACTCACTCACTCACTCACACTCACTCACTCACTCACTCACTCACTCACTCACTCACTCACTCACTCACTCACTCACTCACTCACTCACTCACTCACTCACTCACACTCACTCACTCACTCACTCACTCATTCACTCACTCACTCACTCACTCACTCACTCAACTTCTAGTGCCAAAACGTATTGCTCCTTTATGCTCACAAAACTGATTTGTAAAATACCAACGATTACAACTTTACATGAAGATGTGACAAACATCAATATTAAAAAGAAAAAAACTTATCACTAAAGGACATACTTTTTCCTGTTAAATTCTGTTCTTAATTTACGTTTCAGCGAGCATGTAAACAGCGCCTATCTAGCAATGATGTTGACTTCTGTGATCTCCGTGTATTTGATTTGTAGTGTTTGTTGCTTGAGTACAGTGTAGGCCTATCATTTGTAGTCAGTACTCATGGTGTCATGCAAGTATCATCTCATCATCTAGGGGTCGTCCGTGAGTATGATATGCACAGACAGATTTTCCCGCTGTGAAACTATGGATATCTGCAGAGACTTTCGTCTCACAATTGTGTTCAATGCAGTCATCGCCCATTTGCTCCGTTTCCCAGGAATCCTCCGTTTTCGCCTGCAACGCACGCGTTTGCATTTGTAAAATTAACTAAGGCGCCTCATTGCGAATCTTCTGCAGTGCTGTGTACTACATATGGCTCGGCTGTTCCTTTCCTTCACTCACTATCCTGTATCGCGTGGCGATACAACCAGCAGCTCGATCACCATTTCCCACTAATGCTCTCTGCATTCGTTTTGCCGTGTTCTGTGTCCGTCTGCAAGGGAGGTAACTTTGTCGAAGGGGGGATAACACTCTATCCTTGCCCCTTCAGGCGACTCTGCGAGGAAGACGATGAGCTCAGCGAGGTGGAACCGGATGCTGTGCCCAGCGAGGTGCGCGATTGGCTGGCCTTGACCTTCACGCGCTCTATGAGCAACATCAAGAGACGTGGAGAGGACAAGCCGCGCTTTCGCAGTGTGGCTCATGCCATCCGTGCAGGGATTATGGTGGACAGGTCAGTAGCTGGCGAGAGAGAGAGAGAGAGAGAGAGAGAGAGAGAGAGAGAAAGAGAGACAGACAGACAGACAGACAGACAGACAGACAGGCAGACAGACAGACAGGCAGGCAGGCAGACAGACAGACAGACAGGCAGACAGACAGACAGTCAGACAGACAGACAGACAGACAGACAGACAGACAGACAGACAGAGAGATAGAGACAGACAGAGCCAGAGACAAAGAGAGACAGAAAGAGAGACAGCCAGACAGGCAGACAGACAGACAGACAGACAGACAGACAGACAGACAGACAGACAGAGACAGACAGACAGAAAGACAGACAGAAAGAGACAGACAGAGACAGACAGAGACAGACAGACAGACAGACAGACAGACAGACAGACAGACAGACAGACAGACAGACAGACAGACAGACAGTCAGACAGACAGAAAGACAGACAAACAGACAGACCGACCGACAGAGAGACAGACAGACCGACCGACAGAAAGAGACAGACAGACAGACACAGAGAGAGAGAGAGAGAGAGAGAGAATACGAATATGATCTACTTTAATGATGTGCGCTAAAATTGAATTTTATCATGTGACTCTCATTAGACAGTGGAGTAAGAGGTACGAAGAGGCTGACACATCGATGTCTAGTGAGACAGGTGTACCAATCGTCGTGTCGTATTTGACTGATCCGCAAGGAGGTAGAGGCAGTCTCGGTGTGAACAGCAGACTACCTGGAGGATTTGAGAAGTGAGATTTAAGGAATGGTCGTTCATTGTCTGACTCTGGAAAAGGGAAACGAAGATGACGGCAATTTGACTCGTTGCTGATCTCATGCCGACCCTATGAAAGTTGGGGGGAAGGGGGGGGGGGGGGGGGGGAATGCAGGTGGAATAAAAATCAATAAACTTCTATTGTGGTACGTATCATGGACTGAGACAGGCCACATAGAAATTTCCATGTTTTCTTTTCAGGATCTACCGCCGACTATCGAGTTCTGCCGGCCTTCACGTCCCACCACATATCTTGTTGTTGTTAAAAGTAAGTAGTTTGCTTATTTGTACTCCTCTTGCTTTGTTTTCTTGTTTTTAAAGGTAAAACCTGCTCTTTTATTGCATTGCGACTTTTCCACCCATTGATGAATGTTCAAACCGCACACATTTATCCCCCGGTCATCGGCCTACCTCTTTATATCACTCCAACACCATCAACTCCCTGAAGAGCGTGCAACCAGGCTGCGGATGAACGCGCCGAAGTTAGTTATCACAATTTTCCAGCTCACAGGTACCCGTTTTACTCCTGGGTGGGGAGAAGCAAATGCGAGTAAAGCACTTTGCTCAAGGATGCAATACTAGAATCCGCGTAGCTTCGAACACCGCACCCACTAGCCGCAAGCGACTGCAGGTCAAGCACGCTGACCAGTCCGACACGGAGCCCCAGTCCCTGCAGTTCCTTCAGTTCCAGGACCTGGAGCTGAAAGTCAGGACAGGTCTTGATTAATGTCCTGGGCAGCATGGACTCTCTAACCTTGCAGTTTTATTGCTGCGTCTGCTGGTCTAGGAAGACAACAAAGATCCGAATTTGGGAATTTATAGTCAAGTCTGCATATAGCGATGATGGAGAGTAAAAGTTCATAGCACACAAAGGGCAGATGTTAGAACCGTAATCAGAGAGTTTTCGGTCGACCAGATAGGTAGCGAAACGCAGGGAGAGCAATTGTCTTGTTTGCCTATGTCCTTCTACACTGTGGGCCTCTGTCCTACACTGTGGGGCTCTGTCCTCCTACACTGTGGGCCTCTGTCCTCCTACACTGTGGGCCTCTGTCCTCCTACACTGTGGGCCTCTGTCCTCCTACACTGTGGGCCTCTGTCCTCCTACACTGTGGGCCTATGATCTCCTACACTGTGGGCCTCTGTCCTCCTACACTGTGGGCCTCTGTCCTCCTACACTGTGGGCCTCTGTCCTCCTACACTGTGGGCCTCTGTCCTCCTACACTGTGGGCCTCTGTCCTCCTACACTGTGGGCCTCTGTCCTCCTACACTGTGGGCCTCTGTCCTCCTACACTGTGGGCCTCTGTCCTCCTACACTGTGGGCCTCTGTCCTCCTACACTGTGGGCCTATGTCCTCCTACACTGTGGGCCTCTGTCCTCCTACACTGTGGGCCTCTGTCCTCCTACACTGTGGGCCTCTGTCCTCCTACACTGTGGGCCTCTGTCCTCCTACACTGTGGGCTTCTGTCCTCCTACACTGTGGGCCTCTGTCCTCCTACACTGTGGGCCTCTGTCCTCCTACACTGTGGGCCTCTGTCCTCCTACGCTGTGGGCATATGTCCTCCTACGCTGTGGGCCTATGTCCTCGTACACTGTGGGCCTATGTCTTCCTACACTGTGGGCATATGTCCTCCTACACAGTGGGCCTATGTCCTCCTACACTGTGGGCCTATGTCCTCCTACACTGTGGGCCTCTGTCCTCCTACACTGTGGGCATATGTCCTCCTACACTGTGGGCCTCTGTCCTCCTACACTGTGGGCCTCTGTCCTCCTACACTGTGGGCCTCTGTCCTCCTACACTGTGGGCCTCTGTCCTCCTACACTGTGGGCCTATGTCCTCCTACACTGTGGGCCTCTGTCCTCTACATTGTGGGACTCTGTCCTCTACATTGTGGGCCTCTGTCCTCCTACACTGTGGGCCTCTGTCCTCTACATTGTGGGCCTCTGTCCTCCTACACTGTGGGCCTATGTCCTCCTACACTGTGGGCCTATGTCCTCCTACACTGTGGGCCTCTGTCCTCCTACACTGTGGGCATATGTCCTCCTACACTGTGGGCCTCTGTCCTCCTACACTGTGGGCATATGTCCTCCTACACTGTGGGCCTCTGTCCTCCTACACTGTGCGCCTATGTCCTCCTACACTGTGGGCCTCTGTCCTCCTACACTGTGGGCATATGTCCTCCTACACTGTGGGCCTCTGTCCTCCTACACTGTGGGCCTATGTCCTCCTACACTGTGGGCCTCTGTCCTCCTACACTGTGGGCCTCTGTCTTCCTACACTGTGGGCCTCTATCCTCCTACACTGTGGGCATATGTCCTCCTACACTGTGGGCCTCTGTCCTCCTACACTGTGGGCCTCTGTCCTCCTACACTGTGGGCATATGTCCTCCTACACTGTGGGCCTCTGTCCTCCTACACTGTGCGCCTATGTCCTCCTATACTGTGGGCCTCTGTCCTCCTACACTGTGGGCATATGTCCTCCTACACTGTGGGCCTCTGTCCTCCTACACTGTGGGCCTATGTCCTCCTACACTGTGGGCCTCTGTCCTCCTACACTGTGGGCATATGTCCTCCTACACTGTGGGCCTCTGTTCTCCTACACTGTGGGCCTCTGTCCTCCTACACTGTGGGCCTCTGTCCTCCTACACTGTGGGCCTCTGTCCTCCTACACTGTGGGCCTATGTCCTCCTACACTGTGGGCCTGTTTCCTCCTACACTGTGGGCCTCTGTCCTCCTACACTGTGGGCCTCTGTCCTCCTACACTGTGGGCCTCTGTCCTCCTACACTGTGAGCTTCTGTCCTCCTACACTGTGGGCCTCTGTCCTCCTACACTGTGGGCCTCTGTCCTCCTACACTGTGGGCCTATGTCCTCCTACACTGTGGGTCTCTGTCCTCCTACACTGTGGGCCTCTGTCCTCCTACACTGTGGGCCTATGTCCTCCTACACTGTGGGTCTCTGTCCTCCTACACTGTGGGCTTCTGCAGAGGCCCACAGTGTAGGAGGACAGAGGCCCACAGTGTAGGAGGACAGAGGCCCACAGTGTAGGAGGACATATGCCCACAGTGTAGGAGGACAGAGGCCCACAGTGTAGGAAGACATAGGCCCACAGTGTAGGAGGACATAGGCCCACTGTGTAGGAGGACATATGCCCACAGTGTAGGAAGACATAGGCCCACAGTGTAGGAGGACATAGGCCCACAGCGTAGGAGGACATATGCCCACAGCGTAGGAGGACAGAGGCCCACAGTGTAGGAGGACAGAGGCCCACAGTGTAGGAGGACAGAGGCCCACAGTGTAGGAGGACAGAAGCCCACAGTGTAGGAGGACAGAGGCCCACAGTGTAGGAGGACAGAGGCCCACAGTGTAGGAGGACAGAGGCCCACAGTGTAGGAGGACAGAGGCCCACAGTGTAGGAGGACATAGGCCCACAGTGTAGGAGGACAGAGGCCCACAGTGTAGGAGGACAGAGGCCCACAGTGTAGGAGGACAGAGGCCCACAGTGTAGGAGGACAGAGGCCCACAGTGTAGGAGGACAGAGGCCCACAGTGTAGGAGGACAGAGGCTCACAGTGTAGGAGGACAGAGGCCCACAGTGTAGGAGGACAGAGGCCCACAGTGTAGGAGGACAGAGGCCCACAGTGTAGGAGGTCATAGGCCCACAGTGTAGGAGGACAGAGGCCCACAGTGTAGGAGGACAGAGGCCCACAGTGTAGGAGGACAGAGGCCCACAGTGTAGGAGGACAGAGGCCCACAGTGTAGGAGGACAGAGCCCCACAGTGTAGGACAGAGGCCCACAGTGTAGAAGGACATAGGCAAACAAGACAATTGCTCTCCCTGCGTTTCGCTACCTATCTGGTCGACCGAAAACTCTCTGATTACGGTTCTAACATCTGCCCTTTGTGTGCTATGAACTTTTACTCTCCATCATCGCTATATGCAGACTTGACTATAAATTCCCAAATTCGGATCTTTGTTGTCTTCCTAGACCAGCAGACGCAGCAATAAAACTGCAAGGTTAGAGAGTCCATGCTGCCCAGGACATTAATCAAGACCTGTCCTGACTTTCAGCTCCAGGTCCTGGAACTGAAGGAACTGCAGGGACTGGGGCTCCGTGTCGGACTGGTCAGCGTGCTTGACCTGCAGTCGCTTGCGGCTAGTGGGTGCGGTGTTCGAAGCTACGCGGATTCTAGTATTGCATCCTTGAGCAAAGTGCTTTACTCGCATTTGCTTCTCCCCACCCAGGAGTAAAACGGGTACCTGTGAGCTGGAAAATTGTGATAACTAACTTCGGCGCGTTCATCCGCAGCCTGGTTGCACGCTCTTCAGGGAGTTGATGGTGTTGGAGTGATATAAAGAGGTAGGCCGATGACCGGGGGATAAATGTGTGCGGTTTGAACATTCATCAATGGGTGGAAAAGTCGCAATGCAATAAAAGAGCAGGTTTTACCTTTAAAAACAAGAAAACAAAGCAAGAGGAGTACAAATAAGCAAACTACTTACTTTTAACAACAACAAGATATGTGGTGGGACGTGAAGGCCGGCAGAACTCGATAGTCGGCGGTAGATCCTGAAAAGAAAACATGGAAATTTCTATGTGGCCTGTCTCAGTCCATGATACGTACCACAATAGAAGTTTATTGATTTTTATTCCACCTGCACCCCCCCCCCCCTTCCCCCCAACTTTCATAGGGTCGGCATGAGATCAGCAACGAGTCAAATTGCCGTCATCTTCGTTTCCCTTTTCCAGAGTCAGACAATGAACGACCATTCCTTAAATCTCACTTCTCAAATCCTCCAGGTAGTCTGCTGTTCACACCGAGACTGCCTCTACCTCCTTGCGGATCAGTCAAATACGACACGACGATTGGTACACCTGTCTCACTAGACATCGATGTGTCAGCCTCTTCGTACCTCTTACTCCACTGTCTAATGAGAGTCACATGATAAAATTCAATTTTAGCGCACATCATTAAAGTAGATCATATTCGTATTCTCTCTCTCTCTCTCTCTCTCTCTCTCTCTCTCTCTCTCTCTCTGTCGGTCGGTCTGTCTGTCTCTCTGTCGGTCGGTCTGTCTGTTTGTCTGTCTTTCTGTCTGTCTGACTGTCTGTCTGTCTGTCTGTCTGTCTGTCTGTCTGTCTGTCTGTCTGTCTGTCTGTCTGTCTGTCTGTCTCTGTCTGTCTCTGTCTGTCTCTTTCTGTCTGTCTTGTCTGTCTGTCTGTCTCTGTCTGTCTGTCTGTCTGTCTGTCTGTCTGTCTGTCTGTCTGCCTGTCTGGCTGTCTCTCTTTCTGTCTCTCTTTGTCTCTGGCTCTGTCTGTCTCTATCTCTCTGTCTGTCTGTCTGTCTGTCTGTCTGTCTGTCTGTCTGTCTGTCTGTCTGTCTGTCTGCCTGTCTGTCTGTCTGTCTGCCTGTCTGTCTGTCTGTCTGTCTGTCTGTCTGTCTGTCTGTCTGTCTGTCTGTCTGTCTCTCTTTCTCTCTCTCTCTCTCTCTCTCTCTCTCTCTCTCTCTCGCCAGCTACTGACCTGTCCACCATAATCCCTGCACGGATGGCATGAGCCACACTGCGAAAGCGCGGCTTGTCCTCTCCACGTCTCTTGATGTTGCTCATAGAGCGCGTGAAGGTCAAGGCCAGCCAATCGCGCACCTCGCTGGGCACAGCATCCGGTTCCACCTCGCTGAGCTCATCGTCTTCCTCGCAGAGTCGCCTGAAGGGGCAAGGATAGAGTGTTATCCCCCCTTCGACAAAGTTACCTCCCTTGCAGACGGACACAGAACACGGCAAAACGAATGCAGAGAGCATTAGTGGGAAATGGTGATCGAGCTGCTGGTTGTATCGCCACGCGATACAGGATAGTGAGTGAAGGAAAGGAACAGCCGAGCCATATGTAGTACACAGCACTGCAGAAGATTCGCAATGAGGCGCCTTAGTTAATTTTACAAATGCAAACGCGTGCGTTGCAGGCGAAAACGGAGGATTCCTGGGAAACGGAGCAAATGGGCGATGACTGCATTGAACACAATTGTGAGACGAAAGTCTCTGCAGATATCCATAGTTTCACAGCGGGAAAATCTGTCTGTGCATATCATACTCACGGACGACCCCTAGATGATGAGATGATACTTGCATGACACCATGAGTACTGACTACAAATGATAGGCCTACACTGTACTCAAGCAACAAACACTACAAATCAAATACACGGAGATCACAGAAGTCAACATCATTGCTAGATAGGCGCTGTTTACATGCTCGCTGAAACGTAAATTAAGAACAGAATTTAACAGGAAAAAGTATGTCCTTTAGTGATAAGTTTTTTTCTTTTTAATATTGATGTTTGTCACATCTTCATGTAAAGTTGTAATCGTTGGTATTTTACAAATCAGTTTTGTGAGCATAAAGGAGCAATACGTTTTGGCACTAGAAGTTGAGTGAGTGAGTGAGTGAGTGAGTGAGTGAGTGAGTGAGTGAGTGAGTGAGTGAGTGAGTGAGTGAGTGAGTGAGTGAGTGAGTGAGTGAGTGAGTGAGTGAGTGAGTGAGTGAGTGAGTGAGTGAGTGAGTGAGTGAGTGAGTGAGTGTGAGTGAGTGAGTGAGTGAGTGAGTGAGTGAGTGAGTGAGTGAGTGAGTGAGTGAGTGAGTGAGTGAGTGAGTGAGTGAGTGAGTGAGTGAGTGAGTGAGTGAGTGAGTGAGTGAGTGAGTGAGTGAGTGAGTGAGTGAGTGAGTGAGTGAGTGAGTGAGTGAGTGAGTGAGTGAGTGAGTGAGTGAGTGAATGAGAGAGTGAGTGAGTGAGTGAATGAGAGAGTGAGTGAGTGAATGAGTGAGTGAGTGAGTGAATGAGTGAATGAGTGAATGCGTGTGTGTGTGTGTGTGTGTGTGTGTGTGTGTGTGCGTGTGAGTGAGAGAGAGAAGAAAGAGAGAGAACTGGGAAAGGGAGAAAGGGGAGAAACGGAAAATCAAAATACATATGATTTTTGGAGGTAAATCTTAGAGTCGTTCAATCAGCATCACGTGGGCCTCCAGACCTGGGATTTGAAATGTCCAATTGGCTGTAAGCACATCTTCTCTCATAACACTTGAATTGTAATACGTGGACGGAGAACAGTTACATTCGTGTGTAGCTGAAACCTCAACTCTACTTCAAGACATAGTTTATCGTCACTTAAATGGAACAAATATGACCGTGCAAGAGAAAAAGGGTTAAAGTAGGAAAAACAATTTTTGAGAACACGCGAAGGGATGCGTGAGCGCACTAAGTTACGTACACATGCTCCTGAGCTCTACATAACCGTAAAAAATTATCTATGGGTTAAAGAAGAAGAAGAAATATACTTAAAATTTGAATAATATAGTCGTTTAAACAACTTGTCATTTTCCCCACTTCAGCAGTGTTTTCTCATGCACGGTGTCAAACATTCTCAGAGCTAGAAGTCCCTGATGACGGGAGTGGAGGTCTCACCGTTTGAGTTTCTTTGTGATTTCAGACACTCGGTGGCTTCCGTGGCTAGAAAAACATTTAAATATTCATTTTTGCAGCATTAAAAAAATCCAGACTGCTTTTAATGTTAATTATGACCCAATGTTGCGTAGACATCGTCGAGTAACAGTTCCAAAAATAAGTTATAATTTTTTAACCTACTTCACATTTTGCAGTTGTCTCTTTGCATCATGAGCTTCTTTAGATCCCTTTATTACAACGTTTTTAACAATTCTTCAAAGCAAACCTGTATGAATTTACAGT
Organism: Theodoxus fluviatilis; assembly: GCA_034096865.1. Classification (NCBI taxonomy): domain Eukaryota; kingdom Metazoa; phylum Mollusca; class Gastropoda; order Cycloneritida; family Neritidae; genus Theodoxus; species Theodoxus fluviatilis. The sequence continues at coordinate 8,710 of JAWQFJ010030128.1, read as the reverse complement.
CAATCAAAAGTTTTTAAAGTGAAAGTGTCACACGTTTAGTAGAAAAATGTTCTTTAATATTACACAAACTCAAAACTTTGGAGAAATTGTATAATCAATATACTCAAAAGTCATTTTGGTGTTAATACGTGCTGGAAGCATGTGTTTTTCACACACATATAAAAGTGCGATTAATTTAGAAACGCTGAATTTTTAAATTGCATCTACACACGAGGTTAGAGAAACGGACTGCTTGTTGAAAAATGAAGTCATTTCAATGTGAGTCGACGAGTGTAAAAATACTATGAAAATGAGGACGCTTTTACTGATACGAGCAGCAAAAAATACGACGGAGACTATCAAACAGTTTGGGCTTTTTAAGTCACAAGGTGCTGTTATACACCAGCAGTAGTTATTCAAAAATAAACGTTACACATGTATTCTGGAAACTTGTTATTAGAAGAAAGAAAAAAATTACGAAAAAAAACGACACACATAAACTGTAACAAATTAAAAACTGCGACTAAACTAATGAATACACGAACAAAGCCAAAACTACGACGATAGGATTAGTTCATCCCAGTCAGTTCAGTGCACAGAAATTATGCAAACAACTGAACGCATCACAGCGCGGGAAGAACTGAAACAGAGGCGACAATCATTCAAACGGAAAATCCGCTTGCCCGTGGTGGCGTTTTGCACACACGTCGGTTTGTTAATCACACAAAAGACATCTTCAGGGGAAAAACAAAGCATCTAACCCACCGCTAGTATTAGTCATGTGCCGAGAAACCGAGAATACTAAAATCATTGCAATACAGAAAATATTCCCGGTCAATACCTTCTCTGACTCCTCGCTCCACTTAGAACAGATGATTTAGAAGTTCTGGAAATGATTTAGAAGGAAGACAGGTAAACGGAAAGGCACACAATGCAAAGAAGGATGGCAAGAAAGATCACATCCGTTACGTCAGCAATGACTTAACATTCATAAAGGGGCCACATCGATGACGTCAGAACCGACGCAGTTATCCTAACGCAGAATGACATTTTTATTACAGACTGCAAATTTCAGGACAATTACATTGCAAGTACGTCACTATGCCCTCTTCACATTCTTCCTCGTTCATCTGAACTGGACGACATGCGTGCAAGTGTTCATATGACTGAAAACAAATTGTGTACAAGAATCACTCTTACAATAACATTCTCCACAATGCACAAATATACTACTTTATATATAGCAACAAGTGACAACTAGTGGTAAAAGTCATCATCTGAAAGACATTTTCTTCTGAGAGCGCTATCGTGTAATCATGCAAAAATCAAAGACGCGTTTTCATTACGTCTAATTGTCCTATTGCCACTACTAAATAACAACTAAAGTGCTCAGCAACTATGAAAATGCTAGAAAAAAACCCAAATTAATGGCGGATGCTGGTGAGAAGTAACCTCAAAAACACGTAAATGTGTAATTTGTCACATGGCTTAAAGTCTTCACAACACATCCATTTTAGTGCATGGAATGATGAGAATGCAATCATCCCCAATGAAAAATAGGTGTGAAAAAGGTGCTTAACATGAGATTCAAAATCCATCACAATTTTCATAAAGAACGCAAGTCAGTTGCATACTTGAAAACCATTGTTAAAAAACGAGTGTAGACACAAAAGAATTCACCAATCCATATGTAACAAAATGATTAATTTCATGCTCAAATCCTTCACTAAAAATGAAATAACATGTGCAACCTTGCCAGCAATCTTCAAACCTGAATACGTGCTGTTATTTCTGTTTTTCTTTCTTCTCATTAAGTTGAAAAGTCATTTTCCTTTGTGTCGCAACTATATCTAGTTATTTCGTGATTGACACATTGAGGTTAGAATATACAAACTGAATTAAGTACCAAAAGAAGGACATCTACCTTTCTACACTTGCCATAGTTAAATAAGTGTGATATTAGAAGAATGTTAGAAGAAAAGTATACCACTTTGTGAGATGACGACTTAAAAAACTTTACGGATGGATGCTGCATAAAATGTCCAAATACTACATATTAATATATATATATATATATATATATATATATATATATATATATATATATATATATATATATATATATATATATATATCTGCTCAAATTATTTAGAACTGCACTCAAGTCTGAAGAAAATGCGGCACCGGGTTAGTAGACGAGCTCTAAGCATTCAGTTTACCTGTCTGAGGCGTTCTCTACTGGTCTGAAGAAATAGGTCGCAGAAATGTCAGAGAAATTTGCACATAGAAAGGAAAGAAATACAGAGAGAGAAAGGGGGGGGGGGAGAGGGGGAGGAGGGGGGAGGCAGGCAGACAGGCACAGAGAAAGACAGATGGAGACATACAAACATACAAAAGAGACAGAAAGAAATGAATACACAGAAATACACGTAAACACGAAAAGATAGAAAGCATGAGAGAGGCAGGGAAAGAGAAATATAAACTGAAAAGGGATATCACTTTGAGACGACAAAATACCCTAAATAAATTCATCGACAACCTAAGGAACAACAGCAGGGAGAAAAAAGTTAGGAAGTAAGCACTTAGATACGATAATTAGCCATGAGCAACAAGACAAAGTAAACGTAAATACAAACTTAACTTAACTTTTCTACTCAGTAATTACTTTCTATTTGACAGCAATTCCAGAATAGGATAACAATGGACAATTACAGATCTCCAGTCATTACTGCATAGGGAAAAAAGTTGCATAAACTGATGAATCACACCAGTTTTGTAACACAGAAAATTCACAACAAGCACACAAAAGGTAAAGACGAAGAAGTCTTCTGCGGGATACTCTCAAGCAAAGAGTATAACGATAAGGTCCACGATAAGATCAGTGACGAAACTCCCACATAAATATATCGTCCGTAGAACGGCAGAGGACGCGATACGGGTGGAGAAGATCTGCATTGTCAGCACAGCCAGAACAAAGACAAGGAAATCACACATTTCCTCACCTCGTTTCGTCGATGTAGACGGTTTCGAGTACTGAGGCTGCGTACTCAAGGTTACGTTTCAAATCATCTTTGGAAATGTCCTCCTTTTCAAGCCGCCGTAATATGTTCCGTAATCTGCAAACAATGAATGCAACACTGGTTAAATGAATGATTGAATGGTCGTAGGAATGGTTGCATGAATGAATGAAGTGTTACGGCTAACCAGTCTTTGTAGGCTATGTAAGGCAATCCACTACAAAAATAGTTAAAGCTGGATAGAGTTAGAGCAAGTAAAGTCTCGATTTACTAGCTGCTAATCTTTTTCGAATCGCGTAGGTAGACGAGCTGGGTCTTACCCTCAACTCACAGATCGAAACATACATGTATAATGGTATTGATGTATGATACACTTTGTCTAGCACCAAGTGTTACCCTCAACTCACATATCGAGACATACATGTATAATGGTATTGATGTATGATACACTTTGTCTAGCATCAAGTGTTACTCTCAACTCACAGATCGAGACATACATGTATACTGGTAATGATGTATGATAAACTGTGTCTAGCACCAAGTGTTACCCTCAACTCACAGATCGAGACATACATGTATAATGGTAATGATGTATGATACACTGTGTTTAGCACCAAGTGTTACCATCAACTCACATATCGAGACATACATGTATAATGATAATGCTGTATGATATACTGTGTCTAGCACCAAGTGTTACCCTCAAATCACAGATCGATACATACATGTATAATGGTAATGATGTATGATATACTGTGTCTAGCACCAAGTGTTACCATCAACTCACAGATCGAGACATACATGTATAATGGTAATGATGTATGATACACTGTGTTTAGCACCAAGTGTTACCATCAACTCACATATCGAGACATACATGTATAATGATAATGCTGTATGATATACTGTGTCTAGCACCAAGTGTTACCCTCAACTCACAGATCGAGACATACATGTATAATGATAATGCTGTATGATATACTGTGTCTAGCACCAAGTGTTACCATCAACTCACATATCGAGACATACATGTATAATGATAATGCTGTATGATATACTGTGTCTAGCACCAAGTGTTACCCTCAACTCACATATCGAGACATACATGTATAATGGTAATTATGTATGATATACTGTGTCTAGCACCAAGTGTTACCCTCAACTCACATATCGAGACATACATGTATAATGGTAATTATGTATGATATACTGTGTCTAGCACCAAGTGTTACCCTCAACTCACAGATCGAGACATACATGTATAATGGTAATGATGTATGATATACTGTGTCTAGCACCAAGTGTTACCCTCAACTCACATATCGAGACATACATGTATAATGGTAATGATGTATGATATAGTGTGTCTAGCACCAAGTGTTACCCTCAACTCACAGAGGCCATGATGATTAAGATAAATAATGATAATGCTGTATGATATACTGTGTCTAGCACCAAGTGTTATTGCCTGCTTGCTCTCTTAGGCATACACCCTCTGTGTGTGGGTGCGCTGTCGCAGTTCGGCAAAGAAAGCAAAGTCTTCTACTTCAGAAGTACAATCCAATACTTATCCTCAAATGATAAAATCGTTCACGACATCATATATGACACAGTTTGCAATTTGTAAATTGTGCTTTCGGCATATATGGTCCAGCATTTCGACCCTTATTTCCTATATAGTTTGCTGCACTCTCACTGGATGGGTGATGAACAAAGACAGAAGTCCACTGTAGGCTGAATGTTTGTTTTTTGTTTTTTAAATATTGTGACTGCTAGACAACATTGTGGGGTGGGACAGTAAAAAATATGAATACGGAAGGCCAAGGCCAACGGCAGTTTAGGGGTTACGTCATTTTGGAGAGGGAAAAAAGTTATTTCCATTCTCAGGGCGCTAACCGAAAGGTCGCGGGTTCAGTTCCCGCCCGAGGTCCCATATTTTTCCTGTCTCTCGCAGAGATGCGGCACTGTATGTTAAACGTTCCTTATATTTTCGAAAAAAAACCCACCTGGGTCCTCTCCTTCTTCCAAACCTTGTATGAATACATTTTGTATGTTTATATGTAAAGATATGTGTGCAGCTACATAAATGTGTGTGTAGGTTACACACATGTACAACCTACTATGTCATGCTGTTGTTTTTGTTAAAGCATCTTGACGCCTTACATAGCCAAACAAGACTGATAGACCCTTAACCTATATGCATATATTTATTCTCCTTCTACCAACCTGTACCTGATCATTATGAAACAAAACAGGCAATTGCAACGCGAATCTCACCATTGTTTTAGACAAGCTACAATTCGCTTCTAAAAATTTCCTTGTAGAGTATGTTCAGTGAGACAGCAAATGATTTTTGATATATATGAGCTGCATGTAATTCTATACTCTGAGTTTTCTAAACATACCTGTTCAGTTCACAGTCTATTTTGTTTCAAATTTCCTTTCGTCATTACATCCATTCCACTTTCATACACTGATGCAAGCCGCACGGAGATTATTGACTGCATGGGGCTGGTTTAAAGTGTGACGAAGAGTGCATCGCATATTTCATACGCAGATTTCATTTTAGTTTTTTCCAACTGGTCAAAGAGATATAAAATATATACATGTAGAGTTAACTTGAACATTTCGTAACTGTGCTTGCAATATAAAACGAATTATACAAAAGTAACTGCAATGACTACTGTGTAAAGACCCACGTTGAAAAGCCAAGGAATCATCGTTTCATGCATTTAACATTGATAACCAGATTAAACTGACTGTTGTTTGTATTTTCATGCAAACACTGTCTGTGCTCACTAGATTTGGTTTGGACACAAGGACGCTTTAATACAAAACACTTGAAACTTTCTGATGATCAGGCAAGTTTCCTTCAAGTGCATGGACCAACTTCTCCCGGAGATCAAAGTAGTTTAATCAACATGTTGCACCAGTTTTTACCAAATCCTGACAGGGTTTTCCCATCGATCCCATTTGGACTGCTTCCAATTCCCATTCCCCTAACTACAGTTTCTTTACATTCCTCTCTAATATGTTCATTCCCATCGTCGTCGAACTCTCCATTTAAAAAAATCCGAGACTCTTCCCTTCTCTCCCATCCCCTCGGCAGTTCCGTATGTTCCCATCTCCACCCCGAAACACGCACCACTTTCGAGGGGTACAATCTACCCACTACGCACTGTCCTTTCTCTCCAACCGCTTCCTCCTCCATTCC
>JAWQFJ010030125.1:0-22864 GCA_034096865.1 Theodoxus fluviatilis | reverse complement strand
AGACTGTGTGTAGGTTAATCAATGTTGGAAGTGGAGGGTACTATATTACTTCATTTAGGACTGTGGATGGGTGGGGTTTGTGTGTGTGTGTGTGTGTGTGTGTGTGTGTGTGTGTGTGTGTGTGTGTGTGTGTGCGTGTGTGTGTGTGCAGCTATTAGGGTAAACCAACCTCTGTGGATTCTCCAACTGCAAAGGGCCATCAGCGATACCAGAACAGAGATCACACATGTGCAAGGATAAATATATGTTACTACTCGCGGAGGGATATTATAGTTGTGAAACAATTAGTGTCTTGCATTTTGTACCGTATGTACATGAGTATATTTTTTATGCATGATCTCTTAAACAGATAGCTGATGGTGTTATTTGTTTTGTAGTTCCAGGTGACTGCCAAGGACAACACAGTCTCTCCAAGACAGGCTGTGCAGCCCACCACCGTGACTGTAACTGTCATCCGAAACACTGCCCCCTTCTTCTTGAATTCTCCCTACAGCGCCAGTCTCCAGGAAAATGCCACTGCAGGCACTCCTGTCTTCCAGACCCTTGGAAGAGACAATGACAATAATGTAGGTTCTGCATTTCCCTTTGTTTCTCCTTGGTGCGTTTGCTATGCTTCTTTATCTGTTTCTACACGTTACACTTATTTTGATATCCTTTTTACATCAATATGTCAGTCTTTGCATATTTGTTTGTGTGTGTGTGTATGCATGCATGTGTACGTGTATGTGTGTGTGTGTGTGTGCCTGTGTGTGTGAGTTATTATCTCTCTTTCTCTGTGTGTGTGTGTGTGTGTGTGTGTGTGTGTGTGTGTGTGTTTCTTTTATTTCTGAGATGTATATGCTGCTTTTCCCAGACCCCCTTCAACAGTCTCAGCTACAGCCTGCTGGGCGATGGTGCTGCTGCAACACTGTTCCAGGTGGACAACAATGGCCTCATCAGTGTCCGCGCTAATGCTGTGCTTTCCGCTGACAGAAGCACTACCTACACGGTGAGGCCTTTGTCACATTCAATAATACATTTTTAGTACCAAATCACAGACATTTTCTCCTTGCTCAAGACTTTGTTGTCAGTTTCTGAGTATGAAAAAGAAACTGAAGTAAAAACGTATCTGAAACAATCCTGATTTAGGATATAAGATCGGAACTTTTGACATTGTCATTTTCATATATTTTATTCACCTCTGGAAAATGTATGTACTGGTTCAAAGTGTGGCAAATCTGGTGAGCCTGATCACTGAATGAGGTTTCTGAAATATTGCAGTGCAACATAATGTCTTATAATGTTCATTCTACAGGTGCGTGTGGCTGTAGTGGATGGTGGCTCCCCACCTCTCTCTGCCGTTACCACGGTGACAGTCAACATGGTCCGAAACTTCCACGCCCCTCGCTTCCTGCATGGCAGCATTGTGCAGCAGATCCCAGAGGGAACTCCAGTGGGCACGCTCATTGCAGTTGCCAATGCCACAGATGACGACAATGTGGTGAGAAATACAAATTTGTCATTTATTTTCGCAGGTGGAAAAGGGAACCTGTGAGGGGCTGAGGTGCATAACTGTGAAAGTTAACTTGGGCGAGTTCAACTGCAGCCTGGTTGCATGCTCCCCAGGGAGTTTAGATGGTGTCGGAATGATAGATAGTAGCGCGATGACCAGGGGGTATATGCGTGTGGTTTGAGCAGCCATCAGTGTGTGGTTTGAGCAGCCATCAGTGTGTGGTTTGAGCAGCCACCAGTGTGTGGTTTGAGCAGCCATCAGTGTGTGGTTTGAGCACCCATCAGTGTGTGGTTTGAGCACCCATCAGTGTGTGGTTTGAGCAGCCATCAGTGTGTGGTTTGAGCAGCCATCAGTGTGTGGTTTGAGCAGCCATCAGTGTGTGGTTTGAGCAGCCATCAGTGTGTGGTTTGAGCAGCCATCAGTGTGTGGTTTGAGCAGCCATCAGTGTGTGGTTTGAGCAGCCATCAGTGTGTGGTTTGAGCAGCCATCAGTGTGTGGTTTGAGCAGCCATCAGTGTGTGGTTTGAGCAGCCATCAGTGTGTGGTTTGAGCAGCCATCAGTGTGTGGTTTGAGCAGCCATCAGTGTGTGGAAAGTCGCAATATAAGAGCACCTTCACCTTTACTTTTAGAATGTGACTTCAGAAACTGCAGTGAGCCGAATCTGTGGCTTTAGTATAATATCAGGGTATGCCTTAAATCAGATTCTTGTTGCTGTTGTTTGCGGAGGTGGTGTCATTGTCATTTTTCTCCTCCTCCTCCTCCTCCCCCCCCTCCCCCTCCCCCTCCCCCTCCCCTCCCCTCCCCCTCCCCTCCCCTCCCCTCCCCTCCCCTCCTCCTCCCCCCCTCCTCTTCCTCCTCCTCCTCCTCGTCCTCCTGCTCCTCGTCCTCCTCCTCCTCCTCCTCCTCCTCCTCCTCCTCCTCCTCCTCCTCCTCCTCCTCCTCCTCCTCCTCCTCCTCCTCCTCCTCCTCCTCCTTCTTCTTTCTTTCTTTCTTTCTTTCTTTCTTTCTTTTCCTCTTCTTCTTCCTTTTCTTCTTCTTCGTGTTGAAATGGAGATTCGACATTTGAAATGTAGAAATATAGACAGCTTGAATGTACCTGATAGACTCCACTGGTTTAGGAGCTACATTTGTTTATTTTCACTCTTCCAGCACTCTCTGCATTTAACATGTCTTTCACACTGCAGATACCACGTCACAAATCACGGAAGACTCAGTCCCCGTTCTTTCCTAATGTAGTCCTTTTTTTTCCTCCAAATGTACATTCATGCCAACATTGCAAATATTGCAGTAAAACATTCCTCTCATCTATGGTCTTATTATTAGAAACCCTATGTGAATTCAGAAGGCAATGTTTGGGGTTATATTCTTACAATGAGTTGTGTTTCATGAGCAACTGAAGCCTTGGGTATTTGGAAAAGTTGTATTGTGCACGACGCTGACCTAAGATGACAAACAACCTTTCTGGTGAGAAGGTGTGGGCAATATGAATCATTTTGTAATTGTCCAGAAGACTGAGCCCTAGGTGGGGTTGCAGAAAGCTACAGATGTAACGCTGTATAAAAAGGAAAATAGTGAGTTGAGCAAATCCAACTCCATCTGGGGGCTAATTGGGTCTAAATGACTTTGCATCATTGCTTAGTTTGTGTGTGTGTTCCCTAGTTGTCACATTGGTGTTTACAAGTATGCAACTGTACACCTTCTTGTTTTTCCTTCAGGCCCCTCTGAATCAGGTCACCTACCACATGGTGTCAGGGAACTCCCAGGCAGATCAGTACATGTTTGTCAACCCCTCCACCGGAGCCATCATCCTGCTGAAGTCTGTGGCACCACCCGAGACCATCAGCCGCTTCATAGTATGCAATTTGAATTTGTCTGACTTTCATAAATGCTTCATTTCACTGCTTTCTCAGCGGTAATTTCAGCATTTTGGAAAATAAAAACCTTGACATTACTTAAACAGGATTTTCTTCCAGCTTTGTCGTGAAAATTTTAAGGTTTGTAGTATTGGATTGTGTATTGACACATCAAATGTGAGGTCTATGCCGACTTCTAGTTGTACTATTTTAATTGGGTCTGCAGTGAGCATGTGCCTACAGATATCCACAGTGAGCCCAATTATGATTTGTTTCCACGCAAAAGTACAATCGCTTGCCTTTTCTTGGTACACCCGTTTCCATTTATTTTGTTTTAATGGCATGCACTACAAGAATATATGAGTTTATGAAACTGACATGATTTGTTTCAGTTTTCCATCGAGGCCCGGGATGGAGGGAGCCCCCCTCGTAGTGGCCAGGTGTCGGTGGACGTGACAGTTCTCCGCACTCAGGGCACGCTCGCCTTTGACGCTCCCGACTACAATGTGACCATCTCTGAGAACAGGGTCGTTGGAGATGTCATCACCACAGTCCGGGCTCAGCCAGGGGTAAGACTTCTCATGCTGTTAACATTCTCAGATCTTGGATTACAAAGTTGGTTTGAAAATGCTGTAGACAATTTTTTCATGGAGAGAATAAATGGCATGTTTTATTGATAAAAAGTGTTGTTGTTGTATTGTTTGATAACTTTGAAATCCTGACTAATTGGATTATCTCATTTGCTAGTCAAAAGCTCGCGGAATGAGAAACCAGCTTAAAAGTGCATGCCTTGAAACGTCTTTCATTGCAGACCTCCATCCAGTACAGAGTGACAGGTCTGAGTTCTGGACCAACCTACTTCAGCGTCAATTCAGGCAATGGTCAGGTGACAATCCAGAATGACCTCAGAAATGATGTGTCTCGCCTCACCTTCTACCAGGTAAATCACATTGAAATCTCATGATCATTGATGAATGTTTTCTCTGAGCTTTATTTATTCTGTTTTGTCTGGAGTAGTTACTGCACGTTTGCATTGCAAAACGTTTCTGCAGTTGCAGTAAATGCTAAATGTATCATTTGCAGATGGCGTAAGGCTATGTGTGTAGACTTCCTCAGAGTAAAATATCTGTATGTGGATTAGATACATGGATACATGCATCTCTTGTCAATCTTACTAAGCAGATAAATGTGACTTCCCATGGTTTTCATCTCTGCCTGTTTCTCTCCATCTCTCTATCAGTCTTCCCCTCATTAGCCATTCTATTTGGCCAACTTCCCCCGTCATAGTCCACGTACCTGTCATTCCCTGTGTATGTATACATACATGTATTTGTCTGTCTCTGCATGTCTTTACCTGTGTGTCTGCTGTATGTATGTATCTCTATGTCCACCTTTCTTATTGCTACTTTTTTCTTTGTGGTGTATGTCGCGTATATAGTTAGCTAAAGATGGAAAACACTCCACCTCGAGGAACGACGTAGTTGTCCTAGAGGGGAGAGACAATTTAACTAACTGAGTTTACAATTAAACTCGACCACCACTCCTTGGGGGACACCACAAAACAATCAAGCAATGTCAAACAACAAGTGAAGAATGACCACTGAATCAGGGATAAAAATAAACAAGCAAAGTTTAATCAACAAGTAACCCCTCTGCCGCACTAGGCCGCAAGAGTAGGTGCAAACAGGTGATCAAATGGCAGCAGAAAAAGAAATCAAAACAAAGGCATCAGCGGAAACAAGATGGCGGAGTACTTCCGCTGATAAAGTAGGCAAAACAAACAACAACAAATCACTCAAAGGCAAAGTGATTCAAAACACCCAAAGCATGAAAAAATCAAACACAAGTGACAATGTCTGCGTTACCGGTAACGTGAACTATTATCAATGTGACACCAAAAAAACCACTTCCCCATGCTCCACCACCAGAGCACACAAACTTGGAATTAATTCAATAATTCACCCCCCAGAAAAAAAACCCGTTCCAACCCCTCGTTCTGACACCCACGTATAGAACAAGAATATTCTCCCAAAGAGAAGTACAACCCAACACTTCCGCACCCACAAGAAGTTACAAGCACACTTCAAACCCAAGAGAAGTTGCTATTTTCCACCGCTAGACCATTTAACAAACCAATGTTAAATTAAACCCATAACTTTCCCACAAAATACACCTCACAACAGGAAACACCAATTCCCCCTGAAAAGATTTTCCGTCCCCCCTTCACAACTTCACTGGCCAAGTTACCCACAACAAGCCACAGCCAAACTTCCAGTCTGCATACTAATGAGCTAGACCCCCGCTGTCCCACCCCCTTCCCCTTGCGCTGACCCACTTCCGCCCGGGTCACGCAAGCCAGAAACCAGAGTGAAAATAGACACGAGCGCACAACCATGTGCTCTCCCTTTCTTGCACCAAACAGTCCTGTCAGAAACCCCTGTGAGTAATAAGACAGACGTCAGTAAATGAAACAGAGAAAGGCAAAAGGTTCTCTTACCCTTTCGAAGTCCGGATAGACGCTCTTCCGGAACACGCATACCCAACCCCACAAGAAAAGCACACAACCCCTACCCCGTTCACTTTCGTCACTGAAAGCATACACACAGTCCGAGCACCGTGCTCCAGACTAGTCCAGGAAAGCAGTTCCGTGTAGACAAACGCAGGTAGAAACGAAGAAAGGAGCACGCCCCTGCGTCCTCCTCGTTGTGGCTGGCGGGCAGGCCTCCGTGCCTCCCTCCCGCCTCGAGGTTTCACCGACGAATGGCACTAAGCCCCCAAACCGTCAGTAATCGGAAAGTCCGTTCCGATGCAGTAGGAATCCCCCCCGGTCAGTCAGTACCAGTGCGAATAACTCCATTCTAAACGTGAGAATCAATTTGCCCCTCGCACAGTCCTCGTTGCTTGTCCACGCAACCCTAGCTGCGCACTTCACCGCGACGCGCGAGTGAAGACGCTAGCGTCTCGACCCTCCTACTATCCACTGTCCCTTGCGCTGACAGTGAGACCACCCGTGTGGACTGTCACGCTGATTTCTCAGCGCCCTTTGCTAGACCTCCAAAGCACACAGCTAGGAATAGTCAAAGTTCGTAGTTATACCCCAACTACAGAAGCGACCGCTACACAGTCCTTCTCCTATTTCACTGCCCCTTGCGCTGGCAGTAAGACTACCCGTGTAGACTTGTCACGCCGATTTCTCAGCGCCTTTCGCTAAACCACAAAAGCACACAGCTAGGAATAAGCGAAGTTCGTGGTTCCCTGAACCACTAGAAGAGGTAACTTGCGACTGGGACGTCACCACCGTAGAGGAATTTGCACACCAAGTGCACCGAAGTATCGCTTGTTGATAGACGCTGGGCGCGCGTCACCCACCCAGGGTTCTCGCTAACCCTAGCAGGAGGTCGGTAGTGCACCATAGGTAGGTAAGGTACAAAAACCGTAGAACGCAGAATTTGATGGCCTGGAAATACAAAACCAGCGCCTAATAAGAACCCATATTTTCTCCCCAAAAAATTCACACAGAATTTAAACTCAATGAGAAGTGATACGTTTTAGCCCAAACCATGTGGTGGAAACTTCCCGCGCCCCGGCGAGTAAGTCCGATTTAACCCAATCCCCAGCTCACAAATGGAGTTACAGTTCACGACTCATAGAAATAGGCATTCCCTTCAATTCTTACCAAAGAGATTGAGTTCATATTTTAAGATACAATTTCACATCCCGGCGTTCGACTTTCTTCCCGCCCTTATTAAACCGTCTTTTCCCCCAAAGGCAAAGATTGTCGCGAATTCTACATACCTCAAAACTCGCAGGCCGTGTTCCCTCCAGAAACGAACTTTCCTCTCAGTCCCAACTGTTACGAACAGGCTAACTGGGCCTCCGGTTTGCCTAGCCCGTACCAATGAAAATAAACAAGAAACACAAAACGCCAGCACAGAGTTCCAACGGGGTGTATTCAGCACAAACAAACTCCCCTGCCCGTCCCACCCCAGGGCTCACGGGTGCTGACGTGCGGCCCCCGCCGGCACTCAGACTTCCGCCGCTCACGCGCTCACAGGGCCCCCGCCGATATTCCTTGCACCGGCCCCCGCCAGTCAAGCTCCGAGCGTTCGTCAGCGTCTCTGGGACTTGGACCATACCAACGAACCCTGAAAATAACCCAAACTCACTCATCCGTTCCTTCACTAACAATCATCATGCATCCGCGGTATTTACAATGTATAAGGTTACAGATAAAATCAGCACTCACCCGTCACCCTGGGGTTCATTCGCTCGAGTGTCGTATCCAGCTTTCACTCGGCAAATATACAATCAATCAGATCATTCGCTCACCCGTGAACACTCCTCAGTCAGTACGTCACCCACTCATGCTAAAAATAATCACAGTCAGAACCTAACCACGTGCACACCACCATTCGCCACATTCGATTCGTAACAACCACCCCCCCATCAAGCCGAACAAGTTCCTGCAACTTGTGTAGCTTCATTCCCGCATAATCCGAGACAGCATATCCGCCTCATAATTCCTGCTGCCCTCAATGGGTAGGAGATGGAATCTGTATTCCTGTAGGGCCAGTGACCATCGCATCAGCCGCGCATTGGTCGACTTGCTACGGTGTAGGTGAAGAAGAGGACGATGGTCCGTCTGCAACAGGAATTCCCGCCCCAGCAGGTACCTGCTGAATTTGTCTACGGCCCAAGTGATGGCGAGGCATTCACGTTCGATGGTGGAGTACCTTCGCTCCCGGTCCAAGAGTTTCCGACTGGCGTAGCAAATCGGATGGAACTCCCTGTCTTCCCCCACCTGAAGAAGAACCGCTCCTAACCCCACGTCCGAGGCGTCGGTTCTGAGGACAAATTCCTTGGCGAAATCGGGAACGGCAACCACCGGTTGCCGGGACAGAATCCCTTTCACCTGGTCGAAAGAGCGCTGGCACTCAGCAGTCCAGACGACTCTATTTGGCCGGCCCTTTCGGGTAAGCTCTGTCAAGGGAGCCACCACCTCCGAGGCTCGCCAGTTGTTACGAACAGGCTAACTGGGCCTCCGGTTTGCCTAGCCCGTACCAATGAAAATAAACAAGAAACACAAAACGCCAGCACAGAGTTCCAACGGGGTGTATTCAGCACAAACAAACTCCCCTGCCCGTCCCACCCCAGGGCTCACGGGTGCTGACGTGCGGCCCCCGCCGGCACTCAGACTTCCGCCGCTCACGCGCTCACAGGGCCCCCGCCGATATTCCTTGCACCGGCCCCCGCCAGTCAAGCTCCGAGCGTTCGTCAGCGTCTCTGGGACTTGGACCATACCAACGAACCCTGAAAATAACCCAAACTCACTCATCCGTTCCTTCACTAACAATCATCATGCATCCGCGGTATTTACAATGTATAAGGTTACAGATAAAATCAGCACTCACCCGTCACCCTGGGGTTCATTCGCTCGAGTGTCGTATCCAGCTTTCACTCGGCAAATATACAATCAATCAGATCATTCGCTCACCCGTGAACACTCCTCAGTCAGTACGTCACCCACTCATGCTAAAAATAATCACAGTCAGAACCTAACCACGTGCACACCACCATTCGCCACATTCGATTCGTAACACCAACCAAGACTCCTTTTCACTCTCGTGACCGACCGACTGCTGGCCCTCACGACGAGATTCTACAGCGAAGTTAAACTGCATTTGCTGGCCACCATGTGGCACCGGTTTGCAGAGCTATCGCTCGCACAACCGCCCTTCATCCATCGATGATTAAGTCTGCCCGGAGACGCTCCGTCAGCACTGATTACAACTACGTCACGTGATCATCCTCCAATCACTACCCTTTAATTTCGCGCCCTTAGACCCGTGTTAGGCCAAGTGTAGACCCTGTACACATTCCGACACCCCTCGACCCCCCAAAACAATAACCCCCTCCCCGGGTTAATTTCCCGCCGCGCGAAGCCTATTATTAGCGATGCGGCAACCCTTGTTTCCGAGTACATAGCGGTGTCAACGTAATTCTAACACGCCGTCATTTATCCTTCATTATCACCCATAAGTCGCGTTCCGCGACAGTGTATGAGTCTGTCCATGTGTGTGTTTGTGTGTGTGTGTGTGTAAATGTGTCTGTCTGTCTGTGTATCTTTCTGTGTGTCTGTCTGTGTGTCTGTGTCTTTCTGTCTGTCTGTCTGTGTGTGTGTGTGTGTGTGTGTGTGTGTGTGTGTGTGTGTGTGTGTGTCTGTCTGTCTGTGTGTCTGTCTGTCTGTCTGTCTGTCTGTGTGTCTGTCTGCCTGTCGGTCTGTCTGTGTGTCTGTGTCTTTCTGTCTGTCTGTCTCTGTGTGTGTGTGTGTGTGTGTCTGTCTGTCTGTGTGTCTGTCTGTCTGTCTGTCTGTCTGTCTGTGTGTCTGTCTGTCTGTCGGTCTGTCTGTGTGTCTGTGTGTCTGTGTCTTTCTGTCTGTCTGTGTGTGTGTGTGTGTCTGTCTGTCTGTCTGTCTGTGTGTCTGTCTGTATGTCTGTCTGTGTGTCTGTCTGTCTGTCTGTGTGTCTGTCTGTGTGTCTGTCTGTATGTCTGTCTGTCGGTCTGTCGGTCTGTCTGTCTGTCTGTCTGTCTGTCGGTCTGTCGGTCTGTCTGTCTGTGTGTATGTGTGACTGGGTGTCTATCTGTCTGTTTGTCTGTCTCTCTGTGTGTCTGTCTGTCTGTCTGTCTGTCTGTCTGTCTGTCTGTCTGTCTGTCTGTCTGTCTGTCTGTCTGTCTGTCTGTCTGCCTGTCTGTCTGTCTGTGTGTCTGACTGTATGTGTGTCTGTGTGTCCATCTGTGTGTCTGTCTATCTGTCAGTCGTTCTGTCTATGTGTCTGTGTGTCTTTCTATGTGTCTGTCTGTGTGTCTGTGTGTCTGTCTGTCTGTCTGCCTGCCTGCCTGTCCGTCTGCCTGCCTGTCTGTGTGTATGTGTGTCTGTGTGTCTGTGTGTCTGTCTGTGTGTCTGTCTGTCTGTCTGTCTGTCTGTCTGTCTGTTTTTTCCGTCTGTGTGTTTGTCTGTCTGTGTGTCTGTCTGTCTGTCTGTGTGTGTGTGTGTGTGTGTGTGTGTGTGTGTGTGTGTGTGTGTGTGTGTGTGTGTGTGTCTGTGTGTGTGTCTGTCTGTCTGTGTGTCTGTCTGTCTGTCTGTCTGTTTGTGTGTCTGTCTGTGTGTCTGTCTGTCTCCCTCCCTCCCTCCCTCCCTCTCTCCCTTCCTCCCTCCCTCCCTCCCTCCCTCCCTCCCTCCCTCCCTCCCTCCCTCCCTCCCTCCCTCTCTCTCTCTCTCTCTCTCTCTCTCTCTCTCTCTCTCTCTCTCTCTCTCTCTCTCTCTCTCTCTCTCTATCTCTCTCTCTCAGGCTAACATGACAAGTTTTGTGCTGCAGCTGTTGGTGGTTGCTGAGAGGTCTGACTTATCCAGACAGACTGCCTCTGCCACGGTCAACATTCAGGTCATCAGAAACGAGTTTGGGCCACAGTTTGGGCAGCTCCTGTACAATGTCACCATCCTTGACATCACAAACTTGGGCACTGCAGTGGTGAACGTGTCGGCTTCTGAAAGAGACAATGTAAGCTGAACAAGGGGTGACAGTGCTAAAGACCTTTTTGTGTAGTTGTTCTTCAGAGGTTAGCCAAGACAAGTATTTTTAGTGCATTGCAGTTGCCATGCCTCTTAGATAGTATTCTAAGAAAATACAAGACTCCTCAATACTTAAATGTCATATGCAGAGTGGGAAGTAAAGGGATAAGAAGGGAGACAGAGGCAATTATTGATTGTGACCAGTATTACTGGAATGTTGCTCCATTGCAAAGTTTCCAAAGTGCTGACTTCATACTGTTTTGCAGGATGAAGTGGAGTACCGAATGATGAGTGGACCTCCCAGCACTGAGGTTTTCTTCCTGAACCCCAGATCTGGTGTAATCTCCCTTGCTCAGGTCATCCGAGGCAACAACGTCGACAGATACCAGGTCAGGAACATGAAAGGAAGATGTTTCATTCTAAAATACTTGAACATTTTTTAATTGTTTCTTATCATTTTTAATGGGGAATATTATTGTGTCTATACAATTCATCAGTAAGCAGTTAAAAAGTATTGATACCATATGAATGAAGTTTTTATCTAGCATACTTTTCACACCCTATCAGAATTTAGCTTATTTTTCACCACTGTTAGAGCTACATTTTCAGAGGAAATGTCACTCTGTTTCAAATTATTTCAAAATGTATTTCTTTTGTGATTCAGTTCATTGTCCAAGCCAGCGATCAGCGGTCACCTCCCAAGACTCAGAATGCCACTGTCATCGTGAACGTGCTCCGTGATCTGGCTCCACCCCGCTTCACCAACCTTCCCAACACAATCCCTGTTCGTGAAGACACAGCCAATGGAACCTCCATCTTCATCATCACTGCTGAGGACACAGACCTTCGAGTAAGCTCACAGTTCACATGACTCGCAAAAGATTAATGGGGGACATTTTGAAATGTTATAATGTGCCATTGCAGCAAACCACCATCCAGAATGTCAAAGCTTTATCTGTGATATAAAAATATTGTGAACGATAATTTTATGAGCAAGTTGCATATTTAGGGCATACAGAAGACACGGGAATATATATGTTTATCTCTCCAGGTTTACTGGAGGTCCTACAAACTTTATCTGTCTGTGTGTGTGTGTATGTGTGTGTGTGTGTGTGTGTCTGTCTGTCTGTCCCGACTTAACGGCTGATTTCTCAAAAACTACTGGACGGATTTCCTTGACATTTTGCACACTTACTGGAAGTTAGGTCCGATTGAATGTATCAAATTTTCAGAATCGAGGTTTGAAAAGAAAGGGATTTTTTTAAGGTCATAAACTCGAAAACACCCCCCTAAAATGTCTATTGACGGAATGGTGAAATGCAAAATGTGTGACGTGATCATTTGACGTCGAATAACATGACGTAATTTTATCTGTATGTCTGCCTGTCAGTCCCGACTTAACGGCTGATATCTCAAAAACTTCTGGACGGATTTCCTTGACATTTTGCACACTTACTGGAAGTTAGGTCTGATTGAATGTATCAAATTTTCAGAATCAAGGTTTGAAAAGAGAGTGATTTATTTAGGTTGTAAACTCAACCCCCCCCCTAAAATGTCAGTTGACGGAATGGCGAAATGCGTGGGCATTTAATAGCAGTGAATCGATATTAACCCATTGCTTACGCAGCTCAACCACGTGGTTGCGATGACGCCAACACCCTTTGGCTACGCAGCTCAACTACGTGGTTGCGGTCGCCATAAATAAATTTTCCTATCTACGTGGCTGTTTCAAGGGAAGTAAATCGTACAGCACTTTATGCTGTAACCAATCTGTGTTTGCTGGAGTTACCTTTTCTTTAGTATAGTCCCCGTGAGAAAGCTAGATGTAGTAGAAGCTACGCTCACCCTACGTCGCGTTTTCGCGCTTGTCGACATGGCGTCGCATTGTTGGTGATTGAGCGGTGATGAAAATGACGAAGTATTAGAAGTGTGGATGGAAGAAGGGTCTGGTATTGAAGATCTAGGTGGATATTGGACTTCTGAAGAAGATCTTTATGATTCTGATGTGGAAATAGTCCCAGTCAACGAGAATGAAGCGGTGGCTGACAGCGAAGACGAATCGATTTCGTGGCTGAAAGCGAAAACGAATTGACTTCGTCGCCGTCGACGTCAGAAAGAGAGGAAGAGATAGAAACGGTTTTTACAGCAGACACAGACATCGATTCGGATGCAGAGGATGCCGAAAACCTTCTCTACTCCTCCAATGAACTGTACCACACAAAAGAGGACTATGCCGAGTAGGGCGCCTTCTTTCTCTCAGGTCATTTGAGACTTTTCTTCTATTCAAACAGAGACAGATTGCAGTAAGTGTATATTTTCTGATTTCACCTCTCTGACTTGCTAAAAAAAATCATTTTCAAGCATTTTTTATCCTGTAGTCAATCATTCATCAATATAGTTTGATGTGGAAATACTGATTTCAGAACTGTTGTGCAAAATCTATCTCTTGACTATTAGTACAATACATTAGGTGTAAAAAAAAAAAAATCAAAATTGCATGTACCTGGTGTTAAAAAACAAATTTCCCCAATTTTCTTACTGCATATTGTAACTATCCAGCACTTCAGCTAGAAAGTGCAAATGATTTTCTTTGTTGTGGTACCAAATATTAAACAGTTATTCAAAATTTGGACTTTGTACGATTTTTTGAAAACTTAAAAAAACACTGCGTACAGAGGTAAAATTCCTAATGCTATCCCTGCGTAAGCAATGAGTTAAACTTGGCAGAAATAGACCTTGAGTATCCTAAAATGTACAAGACCACTCAAATTTCATGAACTATCATCCATTTTTCTACAATTTACAGTGCAAAATATGAACCAAGGCGGTTTACAGAAAAGAACGTTATAAATGCTTTACAAACACTCAGTCATATAAGTTCTCCAATGGCACATCTGGTAGAGCGTTGGACTCTTGGTCATGCGTGACCAGGTTCAATTCTGTGCTGAAACTTTTTTTCTCTCTCTTTTTTCGAGAGGTTGCGGGTTCGAACCTGACCTGGTTTTTTGTGTTTTTTTGTGTGTGTGTGTGTTTTCCCCCTCTTTTCTCGAGAGGTTGCGGGTTCTAACCCGATTTTAAATTTAAAAAATTTAATGCCAAAATCTGGAGGTTCAGCACCAGCGGTTTTTATTGTATTATTATTGTGGCAAAAACCTCAGCATGACTATTACCACAGACTCCTCCTGTCAGATATTTAGGAATGAAATGTTTTCAGACTGTCAATTAATTACAGGTACAAATAAATGTAGTCTATTCATTGCCCAAAAACTTATTGTCTGTGTATGTGTGCATGTGTTTCTGTGGGGGTTTTTTCCTTTTACTCGAAAGTTCTCAAGATGTGACAGAGCCCCTTTATGATAGTTCCCTATTGACGTGCGTGAATCTTTCAGTCTTTTGCCTCTTATTGATACATAATCTGGCTTGCTTTGCAATAGTGAAAAGTCGCTGTGCCTGCAGGTAGTCTTTTTCAAAGTAATCATGTTTGAAAGATGCCATGAGGATTATGAGAAAAGTTCCCTCAGAACATGTCCAAAATATTTACTTCAATGATAATGTCTACGACCCTAACTGCAACTGAAGGGTCCTAGTCCCAGTCCACACAGTCCAGGTCTCCCTACAAACAGCCGCCTGGCAGTGCTGCATCATGTGTAGGGCCTGTTGTCCTTGACTGACTTGTGACTGACTTTCATCCTGCTCTCTGATGTCTGGTTTATGTACCTTTCATGCTGACTGACTTTGTCCCTCATGTTGATGCAACAAACATGTGTCCCACTTGTTGATTTAAGTCACTTTATTCCCTTGGAAGTTTCTGGGTTTTATCTATCTTTCTGTCATTTGCCCCTTACTCACTTTCTGATAAATGACTACTACCCTACTTTTTGATAGCTGGCTTTTGTTTCTCACTTTGATGACTGATTTGTATCCCTCTTTGCAGTGACTGCTTTTGTTACTCTTTTCAGTGACTGGTATTTTATTACTGTTTTTTGTGACCGATTTTTGTCCCTCATCGGAGTGACTGCTTTTTAATACTCTTTTTAGTAACTGATTCTTGTTACTCTTTTTAGTGACTGCTTTTTATTACTCATTTTAGTGACTGGCTTTTGTTACTCTTTCTGATGGCCAACTAGTCTGTCTACTGCTGATTGACAATTGCATTGTTTCCAAGTCAAATGTGTGTCATGCTTACATATACAGGTATATACGTTTGAAGAATAAATGGCAGTGAGTAAATGAAGAAACCAATCATTGTTTTGTTTTTTCCAGGGACAACTCGTGTTTGGTGTTAGTGGCATTGGAGTTGCCCAGACCTACTTCACTCTGGTGACAACAGGCACTTCCAACACGAATCCACGATCTGCCAATGTCATCCTGGTGGATAGCTCTGGCTTCAGAAGTGCCACCCAGTCTTCATTCCAGGTGTGAATCTCTGCTGATGGTGTCTTTATTGTGTAATCTAGCAACTGTTAATTCAAATCTGTGTCATCGAAACTGATTAATGACCAATAATTAGTTCTCATGTGTCAGTTAATATTCTGTTCTACAATACAGTGCATTTCAACACAGTACTGTTCCATGGAGTTCTATGCTCCATGTGGAAGAAAAGAAAACAAGTAATTTTTCATGCTTCCCTTGGAAAAATATTTTACAATCTTGTTTCAAAACCAAATAAAGGAATTTTTTTAAGCACATCACTATTTACACTCTTTTCCCAAATACACCATTTTCATGCTCAATCACATGCTACCATACATATTTATACATGCATGTATTTGTGCAAGCATACACATACACCACATGCCTGTGCATACACACACACACACATACACACACACTATATGTATATTATGAAAGGAAAAAAAATAGAGAATCATATGCTTGGTGACATGTAGAATGGTGATAGCTTAAAGGAGAATGGTCGTCCCAGTGAAGATGATTAATCTCATGATGACGATATACATTTTAAATGAAACTCACTTATCTTCTCATTAAGGAAATGTCTGAAGCAACAGTCACCAAGGTCATGAGTCTATTTATGCGGGCTGCCACACATTGGTATCAATAGGCATGCAAAAGAGAAGCTAAGAAACAGATTTGCGTTGTGCATGGCCACAGCCGGGCCTTATTTCTGGGTGCTGAAACTACAACCATGACTCTGCTTAGTTTGGTGATGAGTGATCAGCTCCATTTGGGGGATACTAGGGCCATAGTGCAGACAATTTCTGTCCAAGCTGTCTACGCGGCGCCCAAATGGAAAAGAGGAAGGAAGAGACTCAACAGCCTCCCGGACTGGGTTATGTACCAAAAATAACAGTTGATCTTGGAGAGTGTTGTGGGTGTTGGAGCATGCACAGTGCTAGTTCTATGTCTGGTAATTCCAGGCTCTAAGAGGTGAAGGAGCAGTCACAGGACCACCCAGTATGTATTGACCCTCATATATAGTTTTGCTCTATGTGCAAAGTTTGTTTTGTATGTCTCAAGCAACATGTCACCAAGGTCATGAGCCTAGCAGATCTCCAGAAACAGCAGCAGCATTTTGTAGTGATGGAGACTATCTGTGAATGTCACCACCAGTGCAGCACCAGTTTGCTCTTTTTCAGCTCCGTGTCACAGTGTACGACTCTGCTTACCCTGAGGCAGTGGCAGAAAACATTCTCAGCATCAATGCCGAGAGGAACTTGAATTCTCCCAGCTTCATACTTGGACCTTATCAGAAAACCATCAACGAGTCTCAGGCTCTTGGTGTGTCCCTCATCCAAGTTCAAGCCAGGGATGGAGATGGGGTGAGCTTCCTTATTTAACCTTTATTCATTCATTCTCTTTTCTGTCATGGATACATATAAATAAAGTGAAATGAAGCAAAAAGGAATGTGGAAAAATAATGCAACATGTTGAAAGATTTTTGCACATTTTCAGGATTCCCTCCTGTACTCCATTATTGGCGATGCACGGGCAATTGAGTTCTACTACATTGACCCACTGACTGGGATCATCAGCTTGAAGAAAAGCATGACAGAGGGAACACAGAAAATAGATACAGTAAGTAGTTTACAGAATGGCTTTTGTACTTTTGTTTCGTTGAGTCTGTTTTGGTATTGCCTGTACTCAACACTTTCTTTTCATTTGCTGTTTGTATTGTCATTTTTGGTGTTGTTGTTCTGAAGATGGTGGTTGTGATTACAGTTACATATATTAGGTATGTGTATGATTTTGCCTGGTTGGCTAGTTGGAATTTTGAAGGGACTTGGATTACCCCATCTACAGGCACACTTCATGAAAGAGTTGTGACACAGCTCTGGCACATTAATGCTCAAAGTAATCAACATTTCATCACAGATCAAAGTAGTGAATTGCTAATTATAGTGATTTAATAACTCATATCACATCATTAGTATGTAACAGATAAGTTTTATTTTTGGGGTAACAGGTTGTATGTGTGTGTTATTTTTCCCCCCAACCATTTGTCAAGGCACTGGGAAATGTGTATGCTATTGAACCTTAAGCTGACTTTTGTTCTGTAGGTAGAACTACGTAAGTCAGACAGATTTTTCTCTTAAACTGGGAAAGAAAAAGATTCAAATGTTTAACCAAGACTTTTGGGTTTGTCCATTGTGATTTAGAAATCAGCTTAAGGCAGAAAGAAATGGATAGGATTCAAACAATAACTATAGGTGTTTTGAACTTATGACCGAATACATATTAAATGCAAAACCCCATTTTGTATCTTTTCGTTTAGATCCAGATTCAAGCCAGGGATCAGAGAACTCCAGAGAAGTTTGGATCCACGGTGGCCACCATTAACATCATCCGGGACGATTTCCCTCCTGAGTTCCAGAACCTTCCTTACATAGCCAGTCTGAACATTGGGCGACCCAATGGCTCTGATGTTCTCACTGCACGGGCAACTGATCCAGATTTGAAGGTTAGAACACACTTTCAAAGTGTTATCCATTGATTTGTTAAATGAATGTCCTTATATGTACAGGAACATTCCCTATTAATACGTGCTTGGAACACTTTCATCTTTGACTGCATGGTTGGTTTGAAGGATGCTGCATGTGTGAAATACATGTACTAGTTTTGATTTTATGCAGTTGAGTGACCATTGGACACAATGAAGCAGTCTTTTTCTGACGTCTGTAACAATTTCATGTAAAGATTGTATGAGTAACCCTGCTTTTAAAACTTTTAGGGCAACATTGTGTACGGGGTGACAGGAATCTTCCCAGCACAAGCCTTCTTTGAGGTGGACTCCACATCTGGGGTGGTCAGTCTGATCCGACCTCTCAGGGAGGATGGACAGGCACTCAACCAGTACCTGGTAAGCCACGTGTGCCCATGCATTTCACCTGTACATCTAAGTGCACTGCAGTGCACCTGACAACTGAATTAACCTTGTGTCAAGTTCAGTGTGTGAGTTTTCATGTGAATTCTACCACTTGATAATCAGCTGTCATTGAATGTGTGCTCAATACAGACGTGCAAAGGACAAGAGGAAATGTTTAGATAGTAATGTGGTAAAATGACAGTCACTTATAACCCTTCTCCTTGACCGCTACACAAGACAAATTCTGAAATAGTCCTGAGAATCCATCATAGAATAACAGTTAAACCATTTCCATACTTGGGACACTTCCATAGGACCAGGACCAGGAGTCCTCCAGCTGAAACCTGTTAGGTTTCAATCTCATAGAGATTATTCTTAGTAATGCTGTATGTTTAGCATGTAATTTATTCTAGGATAACTTTCACATGCATGATGGTTGCTTGTCATCGAATTTTCTCTCTCTCTCTCTCTCTCTCTCTCTCTCTCTCTCTCTCTCTCTCTCTCTCTCTCTCTCTCTCTCTCTCTCTCTCTCTCTCTATGACAATGATAGTGTCATCTTTCCATATATGATTCATGAAATTGATTTTCTTTTCTTTTCTTTCATCTTCTCCTTTTTATTATTTGTCTAGCTTCTTGTGGTCAAAAATCCGGATGAATACTTTTATTTAACATGTCATATGTGCACAATTTGCCACCACAAAACAGCTTTTACTGCCCTTTTATCCCTCCAGGTTTACTGGAGGTCCTCACAGCTTTATCTGTGTGTGTGTTTGTGTGTGTGTGTGTGTGTGTGTCTGTCTGTCTGTCAGTCCCTACTTAACGGCTGATATCTCAAAAAGTGCTGGACGGATTTCCTTGATATTTTGCACACTTACTGGAAGTTAGGTCCGATTGAATGTATCAAATTTTCAGAATCGAGGTTTGAAAAGAAAGTGATTTTTTTACGTTTTGATGTTGCCAAGAAAAGCTACAACAGAGTCCTATGCGAAATGTGTAACGTGATCATTTGACGGCGAATAACGTGACATAATTTCGAGGAAAAAGAAGGATTTTTTATTTTTGCGGGTCTTTTGACGTTTCGTACCTAGCCTTAGGGTTAGGGTTAGAGTTAGGGTTAGGGTTAGAGTTAGGTTTAGGGTTAGGGTAGATGTGACGTTACTCCTCTCTTGTGTTTATTAAAACACAGGCTCGGCGCTATATGCGCAGTCTAGGGGTTCTTGCTTGGGGAGGAGAAACGCACATTTAAAAATAAATCAAAATCTCTGTCATGCACATGCAAAGGAACAGGAGGACAACAGGTTTGACAATTAAGGAAAGGTATTTAATAATCAGAAAAGCAGATAATCGATCAATCGCCCCTTTGTGGCTTTCAAGCATCTAATAATTGTTCAATGTTTCTAGGGATAAAAAGAGTTCAACAGTTCAGTTCTTTAGATTCAGCGTCAGTTCAAAAGTTCAATCTAGTGAGTACTCACGTTACCTTGGTGAACAGGTCCATCGACGAAGTTCATCAACTTTACCACTACTGATAGGGACTGACAGTCCACTTCTCACACGTTCTCGCTTTTGTCAAGCGAGAATCAAAAAGGCCATCAATCACTGCTCCTATGCGCTCTCGGGCAAAGGGCAGACACAAACACAACACAGCGCTAATGCAGATGAAAATTCCTGGGGTGAGGTTTCCCCAGCTGTAGTGGTCAGCTTTGGTCCAGCCTGGATAGGCGGGAGGGAGCCAGGCAGGAGGGAAGCGATCTCAAGCAGACGACGGCTGTGGGGCTGGGCGTCTCAGACAGGCAGGCGTGAGGAAGGCTTGCCCTGGTCAGCTGGGGCCAGGCAGGCGAGCAGGCTGGGGAGTGCGGGGAGGCGGTGGCAGGGGGCTTTGCTCAAGAGAGGTGAACTTTTTCAGTGACTGGATTTCACAGTGGGAATTATTCCTCTCATTGACGATTAGTGGGGTTACGTCAAGCCAAACGTACTAGCTTGGGCGACAAGGATGGGGCATCGGTACCAATCGTTTTTTTACGTGCCTTGGGATTAACACGGAGCAGCTTCGTTGGGCAGTGCATCCGTTCCAGCACCCTGTCCCTCCGCTAACTAACGATTTGGCGGCGTGCAATTGGTTTTATAAAAACATGGAATTATTTCTACGCATGCGCACACTCTAGGACAAAACGCTGACTTGGCAGAAAAAAACCGCCTTCAAGGCAAGCTTCGAAAAACAAGCTCAAGGCCATGGGTCAGGCCATGGGTCACTCCATCTCCCAGGAAGCGTTGAATATACAAAAACAAGCCATGTGGCATCCGACCTAGAAAAACAACTCAACTCAGTCAAGGACACCAAGATTCTCTGGGACTCTAAAATCCAACAGGGGCAGCTTTTCTCAGCTATGAAAACGTTAAAGGCTTCAGTCTTAAAACACACTTAAATCATCAAAACAATAAAGAGGGTGAAGAGTATGAATCCGTCACAGTAGAAAAGGTACGAATCGAGCAAATGAGGTACACAACGACCAGGGTACGAAATGTCCAGGGTACAAAATGTCCAGGGTATGAAAAGTCATATATTCGCTTGGTTGTAGGGGATGCGTGTATGGGTTAGAATCTGCACAGAAGCTTTGTTTTTGGTTAATGTATGTATGATATTCGAGAAAGAGAGCCACCCCACCCGTTGTTGTACACGTGCGAGGTTGCAGGTTCGATTCTTACTTTTTTTCCCCCCTTTTTTCTCGAGAGGTAGCGGGTTCGAACCCGATCTTTTTGTTGCTGTTGTTGTTGGGTTTTTTCATGCCAAAACCTGGAGGTTCAGCGCCAGCGGTTTTTATCTGTATGATTCTGCAGTCACCTACAGCAAATCACATTTAATGCCAAAATGCTGTAACCATTGTCATCATATGACAAGTTGTGCACAAATGTTATTGACATTTTTTGCTCCTGGCTTGCAGCAGGTTGATTGATTTTTTTCTCTAGTTTTGTAAATTTTCATTAAGTTTGACAGGGAGACATAGTAGTGGGAAATAATACATTTCAGACTTTGGGGTTCCTTTGTGATAAACACACTTTTTCCTTGCCTGACTTTTGGTCAAAATTATAGTGTAAGAAAAAAGGGAATCGAATGCATTGAGAATTGCAATTAAAAACCTCGCTGCCTTAAAGGACCTGGTTGCACTGCCAAAATATGGCTTTGTCATGAGATATCTTCTGTAACCAGTTTTTTCAGCTGAATTTTTGCAGAAGTGATGTACAATCCATTTTTAGAACTGATTCAGTATAAATGTATACTTGAACTTTTTTTCTTGGTTTCTAAATCTTTAATCTTTTGGGACAAAAATGATTGTATTTATGTCTCAGTCCAGAAAGAACAATGAAACTGACTGTCCTGCTTGCTATTGACTGTCGACTTACAATGTAGTTTTTGGATAACATCCAGAGGGATATAAACCTTTTTTGTCTTTTGTTTCAAAAGTTGATATGTACTTGTGATTTTTCACAAATGCAGAATTGAATTAACCCCACCACCCACTTTTTCTCTCGAAGCAATTCTTTTAAAATGTAGATAAATGCTTTGGGGGAAACACACACACATGCACGCATGCATGCACGCACACATGCACGCAAACACACACACACACACACACACGCACACACACACACGCACACACACCTAGTTTTGGAGATTAAATCATTTGAATTTGGAGAAGAATTTGTTGATTAGCAGCCACCTTTGGTCAGTTGCAGGCAAGAATGACAGCACTCCTGCAGCTGTTTTGTTGTATTGATTTTGTATCTTTAAATGCAAGCATTTTACATCTAAAGAACAAAATGAAAGAAGAAGAATGGGAAATAATTACCTATTTACGTAATATGTCACCCAGAGGATTCAATACTTAAATGCTTATCCTCCACTTTCAGCTCCGACTCATAGCTTATGACAGCGTGTATCCAAACCGTAGAGCCACAGCCACAGCCACCATCGCAGTAAACCGAAACCCCTCACGTCCAGTGTGTCAACCTCCCAGTCTCACTCTGAACATCCCAGAAACTCTACCTCTGGGAACCATTGTTGCTGACATCAACGCCACTGATGCGGATGGTGTAAGTGCTTCTCTCTTTATCTTCTTTTTTTTAATGGGATGTTGCTATTCTGGGACTTCAAATCTTGCATTTTAGTGTTTGTATCAGCATTCACACGAGCAATTAATAACAAATAGTAATTACGTTAATGACAATGCCCACATAAATAACAGTGAAAATAATTAGAGATGTTTATGATTTCATCTCATTTTCAGCACAACTTCATTCAACTTTAAGATTGCGCTAGTAAGATTTTTTTCTCTGAATATTAATTGTGTATGGTGTAGAGAGACATAGACTATGCTGATAAAAGATGGGAGTTGAGGTCTTTATGTTCCTATTTTGCTGTGATTGCAGAAGTGCCTTAGGATGTGTGGATTGCTAATTGTTGATTCAGCAAATGCCAGGAATTGGACACATAAGGTGCTTGATGGTGTAGGCAATGCATCTTGGCTGCATGGGACTGCCCCTGGCTGAGCTGCTGGAGCAGGCCCCCAAAAGCCCAGCCACCAGAGGTTCCAGCTGACAATGGGGTCATCCAGCGGATCTGGCCA
>JAWQFJ010030124.1:5000-10210 GCA_034096865.1 Theodoxus fluviatilis | reverse complement strand
GACGGACGGACGGACGGACGGACGGACGGATGGATGGATGAATGGATGGATGACGGACGGACTGAGTGAGTTTTACGGTCTCTCAGTCTTTGCAGGCTATGTAAGGCCATTGAGCTCGCAAATCACTAGAATAGTTTAGATTATGCGCTAACCAAGTCACGATATCCCTATTTATTTGTCTCTTAAGACTCGTGAAGGGAGGACTACTCTGACCCCCAATCCACAGGGGATTAATTGTCCTACAAAACTCAAGTCGTGGCCGAAGGTCACAGGTATGCTAGGAGACGAAGAGCCCGTATCGTTTCTCATTGCGAAGCGCCACTGCTTGAAGACGCTGCTTGAAGACGCTGCTTGAAGACGCTGCTTGAAGACGCTGCTTGAAGACGCTGCTTGAAGACGCTGCTTGAAGACGCTGCTTGAAGACGCTGCTTGAAGACGCTGCTTGAAGACGCTGCTTGAAGACGCTGCTTGAAGACACTGCTTGAAGACGCTGCTTGAAGACACTGCTTGAAGACGCTGCTTGAAGACGCTGCTTGAAGACGCTGCTTGAAGACGCTGCTTGAACCCATTTCTCAAGCAAGCCAGACAAGAATGCGTTCGATTTTGCAAGTCCACGTTTTGGGGCAGGGGTGCGGTTGGAATTAATGAATTACTCAATTAATTATGAAATTACTTAATGCATGGATGAATTAAGTTTATTGGCATATCGACTTTTGTAGCTATGTAAGACCGTTGATACAAAAAACAACACACACAAAGGCTGGCTTGAGTAGGAGCAAGGCAAATGTTAATACATGAAGCTAAAGAGAGCTCCCTACACAATTTTCCCATTGGTCAGCTTTAAGGTGTTACCTGCTTCAACCTAATTAATATATAGGAAGCTTGGGAAACTCCCTACCCACTTCTTCCATTGGTTAGTTCAGTACGACGTCACTTTCACAACTTTTTCCATCGTCTGTTTTGATCAGCATAGATTTATGCTAAAAACTCACAGAAAAACAATTCAAACTGATTCTTACGACAAACTACACCACAAATAGGTATTGAAAAGCAATGATGAAAATAGCACTGCTGTGTAATGAACAAAAAAACCCGAAATGCGATTCATTGTGCGCGAGAAGAAACGCCAGTTGAGAAGAGTACGAAGTTTCAAATGATCGATCAGTTTTCATACTGATTGGGATTTATCTCTCCAGGTTTACTGGAGGTCCTACAGACTTTATCTGTCTGTCTGTCTGTCTGTCTGTGTGTCTGTCTGTCTGTCTGTCCCGACTTAACGGCTGATATCTCAAAAACTACTGGACGGATTTCATTGACATTTTGCACACTTACTGGAAGTTAGGTCCGATTGAACGTATCAAATTTTCAGAATCAAGGTTTGAAAAGAAAGTGGTTTTTTAAGGTCGTAAACTCGAAAGCACCTCCCTAAAATGTCAATTGATGGAATGGCGAAATGGAAAATGTGTGACGTCATCAATAACGTGACGAAATTTTATCTGTATCATCTGTCTCTCTGTCCCGACTTAACGGCTGATTTCTCAAAAACTACTGGACGGATTTCCTTGAGATTTTGCACACTTACTGGAAGTTAGGTCCGATTGAATGTATCAAATTTTCAGCATCGAGGTTTGAAAAGAAAGTGATTTATTTAGGTCGTAAACTCAAACCCCCCCCCACCCCCCACCCCCTACCCCTGAGATTTCAATTGACGGAATAGCCAGATCGAGTCTTTTCCTACTTTCACAAAACAATGAGTAGAGTAAAGTAGAGTAGATTCTTCGGCCTTCTTAGGCGTCCAGGGCCTGTTGCCGATTCTGATGGTTCTCTGGCTATATTTGCATCGCTCTTACGGATACTGGTCTTCTGACCATGCCTAGTCTTTTTCACTTGTGAAAAAAGAAAAAAAAGAAAGCTTATACGAGAAGATTATTGACGTTGATGGGTTAGATCCGTATGAAACACAAAACATTTTGTGGTCTGTGGACAAAAACCAGTTGCCGCACATAAACCACGCCAGGATTGTACAATATTTTGTGCTGGGCAAAAGTGCGAGAATTTTGCAGCCTTCAAAAGCTTGGGAGCTTGCAGGACTTTCGTCTGTGGTTAATAATAATAATGATGATGATGATGATGATGATGATGATGATGATGATGATGATGATGATGATGATGATGATGATGATGATGATGATGATGATGATGATGATGATGATGATGATGATGATGATGATGATGATGATGATGATGATGATGATGATGATGATGATGATGATGATGATGATGATGATGATGATGATGATGATGATGATGATGATGATGATGATGATGATGATGATGATGATGATGATGATGATGATGATGATGATGATGATGATGATGATGATGATGATGATGATGATGATGATGATGATGATGATGATGATGATGATGATGATGATGATGATGATGATGATGATGATGATGATGATGATGATGATGATGATGATGATGATGATGATGATGATGATGATGATGATGATGATGATGATGATGATGATGATGATGATGATGATGATGATGATGATGATGATGATGGATGATGATGATGATGATGATGATGATGATGATGATGATGATGATGATGATGATGATGATGATGATGATGATGATGATGATGATGATGATGATGATGATGATGATGATGATGATGATGATGATGATGATGAGATGATGATGATGATGATGATGATGATGATGATGATGATGATGATGATGATGATGATGATGATGATGATGATGATGATGATGATGATGATGATGATGATGATGATGATGATGATGATGATGATGATGATGATGATGATGATGATGATGGATGATGATGATGATGATGATGATGATGATGATGATGATGATGATGATGATGATGATGATGATGATGATGATGATGATGATGATGATGATGATGATGATGATGATGATGATGATGATGATGATGTGATGATGATGATGATGATGATGATGATGATGATGATGATGATATGATGATGATGATGATGATGATGATGATGATGATGATGATGATGATGATGATGATGATGATGATGATGATGATGATGATGATGATGATGATGATGATGATGATGATGATGATGATGATGATGATGATGATGATGATGATGATGATGATGATGATGATGATGATGATGATGATGATGATGATGATGATGATGATGATGATGATGATGATGATGATGATGATGATGATGATGATGATGATGATGATGATGATGATGATGATGATGATGATGATGATGATGATGATGATGATGTGATGATGATGATGATGATGATGATGATGATGATGATGATGATGATGATGATGATGATGATGATGATGATGATGATGATGATGATGATGATGATGATGATGATGATGATGATGATGATGATGATGATGATGATGATGATGATGATGATGATGATGATGATGATGATGATGATGATGATGATGATGATGATGATGATGATGATGATGATGATGATGATGATGATGATGATGATGATGATGATGATGATGATGGATGATGATGATGATGATGATGATGATGATGATGATGATGATGATGATGATGATGATGATGATGATGATGATGATGATGATGATGATGATGATGATGATGATGATGATGATGATGATGATGATGATGATGATGATGAATGATGATGATGATGATGATGATGATGATGATGATGATGATGATGATGATGATGATGATGATGATGATGATGATGATGATGATGATGATGATGATGATGTGATGATGATGATGATGATGATGATGATGATGATGGATGATGATGATGATGATGATGATGATGATGATGATGATGATGATGATGATGATGATGATGATGATGATGATGATGATGATGATGATGATGATGATGATGATGATGATGATGATGATGATGATGATGATGATGATGATGATGATGATGATGATGATGATGATGATGATGATGATGATGATGATGATGATGATGATGATGATGATGATGATGATGATGATGATGATGATGATGAGATGATGATGATGATGATGATGATGATGATGATGATGATGATGATGATGATGATGATGATGATGATGATGATGATGATGATGATGATGATGATGATGATGATGATGATGATGATGATGATGATGATGATGATGATGATGATGATGATGATGATGATGATGATGATGATGAATGATGATGATGATGATGATGATGATGATGATGATGATGATGATGATGATGATGATGATGATGATGATGATGATGATGATGATGATGATGATGATGATGATGATGATGATGATGATGATGATGATGATGATGATGATGATGATGATGATGATGATGATGATGATGAATGATGATGATGATGATGATGATGATGATGATGATGATGATGATGATGATGATGATGATGATGATGATGATGATGATGATGATGATGATGATGATGATGATGATGATGATGATGATGATGATGATGATGATGATGATGATGATGATGATGATGATGATGATTGATGATTGATGATGATGATTGATGATGATGATGATGATGATGATGATGATGATGATGATGATTGATGATGATGATTGATGATGATGATTGATGATGATGATTGATGATTGATGATTGATGATTGATGATTGATGATTGATGATTGATGATTGATGATTGATGATTGATGATTGATGATTGATGATTGATGATTGATGATTGATGATTGATGATTGATGATTGATGATTGATGATTGATGATTGATGATTGATGATTGATGATTGATGATTGATGATTGATGATTGATGATTGATGATTGATGATTGATGATTGATGATTGATGATTGATGATTGATGATTGATGATTGATGATTGATGATTGATGATTGATGATTGATGATTGATGATTGATGATTGATGATTGATGATTGATGATTGATGATTGATGATTGATGATTGATGATTGATGATTGATGATTGATGATTGATGATTGATGATTGATGATTGATGATTGATGATTGATGATTGATGATTGATGATTGATGATTGATGATGATGATTGATGATTGATGATTGATGATTGATGATTGATGATTGATGATTGATGATTGATGATTGATGATTGATGATTGATGATTGATGATTGATGATTGATGATTGATGAT
>JAWQFJ010030123.1:0-12500 GCA_034096865.1 Theodoxus fluviatilis | reverse complement strand
GAAAATATCAGGAAATTGTGCACGTGACTTAGTGCGCTGATGACTTTACTCAGCAGTTTCTCGAAATCTGTTTTTCTTACCTCAGCCTCGTTTCTCATGCGAGGTCACACACAGTCAAAGTGTGCCGCCCATCTCCCTGCCCTCTTGGCAGTTGCCAATTGCTCAATAGCAGCAATACCATACGCCATCTTTCATTTTGGAAGTATTCTGAGCTATGCAGACCACACTTCACTGTTTTCTGAAATGTAGGGTGTCACGACTCAAAGTGACAAAACTAGGATTTTTTTAAATTGAAGGTTGCCTGTGTGTCCCTTTAAGAGATTGTCGTGACCCAGTGAGTTACACCTTTTTGTTTCTTTCGTGTGTTAGTTTTTGGCTGTTCAGCATAATGCTTTTTCTCGCTGTTCATGTTGCCTGTTTGGTGTTTTATTTTGATTTGTCAATGAGCTAAGCGGTCTTGGGACATTGGTGCACGTGTAGCACGTTGTTTTGCCGGTCTCGGGGCGTTGGTGCATCTGTTGCACGATTTGTGTTGGTCTTTAGTTGATCAAATACAATTAAAGTAATTTTTGTCCTTAGTAGTTTGAAAGGCTATGAAGGACACTATTGGGTTTCTAGTGACGTTTGTTTGTAGTTTCTGAGGACAAGACACGTCATGAGAAGCCAGACGGCTGACGGTCCTCAGAGGAAGAGCCCCCCCATCCCCAGTCTTCGAGTGTTTCGGCCCTGTCTTCCTGACACTCTCGGGTGGGGGGGGGGGGGGGGGGCGCACCTGGGTAATGGTCCCAGGTGCCCGTCAGTCGTCAGGCACACTGTGCGATGGTCTGCCTCGCCTTTGCGTTAGCCTTAGATTCTGTATTTAA
This sequence comes from Theodoxus fluviatilis, assembly GCA_034096865.1. Taxonomy (NCBI): domain Eukaryota; kingdom Metazoa; phylum Mollusca; class Gastropoda; order Cycloneritida; family Neritidae; genus Theodoxus; species Theodoxus fluviatilis. Next base: position 11,637 of record JAWQFJ010030123.1, on the reverse strand, counting down.
GAACAAGAGAATCAGCGGGAGAGGTGGTGGAGGTCTTTTTTCCCCACAGCAACACAGTTTATCTGTGGTTCAGGTCTCGCCTGGCGTTGGCAACCTGGGTGCCCGGTTGGTGCACGGTAGCTCAGTTCTGGCTGAGGGACAGGACTGCTGGTGCTGGCGTCCTTGGTGCCCTATTGGCACGGTGTCTTACCGCTCTAGGGTCGCAGGATCCTTCCAGGGACCGAGTTTTTCACCCGGTTTTGTTTTCTATTTGACTGATTGTAATTTTTCTTTCTGTTTTTGATTATGTGGGGTCTGTAGTTTTGTATAGTTTTGAATTTGTATGTGCTAAAGTTGTCTTTTTATGTAACATGGATGGATGGATGGTGTTTTATTGCCAATCAGCCTATTTAGGCTTTATAAGGCCAGTAAGCATGAAAATCACTAGAACAGTTTAGAGTAGACGTACATCAAGTCACGGTGTCCCTAGATATTCGCCTCTTACGAATCGCGTAGGGAGACGCGGTGTGTCAATTCTTACCCCGAACCCACAGGGTTTTAAAAATATGTAACAAACCTCATGTTATCTACACATATTTATATCCACTTGTGTGTTCTGTTACGTTTGCGCCCTTCCATAATTAGCCCAGGGGTTGGAAGTTCCCTTCATCATCATGCTGTCAGGGTTGCTCCCGAGTTGCCACCACCTAGCAGCCTCTGACATAGGGACCAGTCACAATAGATTAAGTAGGAAGCGAATAGCGCGCGTAATGTGTTGCATTATCATGTCATTATTATGATCATATTATTTAATTTCACAGCAGTGGAAACCATGCGGTTTAAGCACCCACGAATGGAGGAACATTTGCAGTAGGCCCTATAAACAGGCAACTTTACCTCTACCTTAACATGCCTTAGTTCACCCCATATTCGCTAAAGAGACTTTCGAAGCACTTTTAAAGACTTTCCAGAAACTCGGTACTAGGCACTCGAATGCAGTCCGATACGTTGGGATATTGCACGTGCTACAGCTAGTGTACCTTCGTTGTCTTCTCAAACCCCGGTTTTGTTGTTGAATGGATAAGGAAGCAACGCAGTCCCACGCCTTACCAGGTAATGACGATGATGACTGGAGTTGTACGAGCAATAGCCTTTGTAGGCTATATGTAAAGCGTTCAAGAACAGAGTGGACAAGCATCTACAAGGATATATGTTCAAGCTGGAGGAACCACTGGCGCAGATGATGCACAGCAATTAGGCCTTTTTTCTCTCTTTTTCTTTATCTCACAAGGGTTATAGACTAGGCCTGGTAAAAGACCAGCTAGTATCCATAAGAACAATAAAAATACAGCCAGAGAACCACCAGAATCGGCGATAGGCCCTGGACGCCTAAGCAAGCCGAAGAATTCTATTCTATTCTATTTTATAATTGATCACAACAACAACAAAAAACTCACTGCTTAGAATACAAGCAAGTCAAGACTCGATTTTCCTGCAAGGTTATTCGCCTCTTTTCGAATTGCGCACAAGATCGCGGTATAATACCTCCACCCCACATGGTGCTATTGCGAATGGATGCAGAATGTTGGATCCGTGCAGCTTGGAACGCTACACCCTTTCACTGCAGGATATCGAGGGTGATCAACTCAAGAATTGGCTTTGAATGTTTGGTTTCGATACAGATGCTTAATTTTTGGTTTTGGTTTTCAAAGACAGCAAGACAGACGCCTAGAATGACATAATAAATTGGCATCAATAGAAAGTGATAGACATTGTAGTTGCCCGCAAGCCCAAATCCATGCAGCTTCACTTTCAAACTATGAAGTTGTGAGCTAGCGCCTTTTGATTAAATAGAGATGTGATGCCTTCAGGCATTGAGGCACATGTTTATCTAGTCCTATGAGAGACTGGGAAAAACTTCCTGAGACGGGCCACACTATTGGACTCGATCGTCTCTGGAAGGTTTTTTTTTCAAAAGATAGCGTCGGTAGGTCGGCCTGTACTTTTTTCCCCGTTTTGGAAAAAAAGGTTTATGTAGGGTCGGCGGGAAAAAAGGTTTATAAAGGGTCGGCGGGAAAAAAAGGTTTATATAGTTGTTATGTTCTTGGGTGTGTCACAGATGTAGTGATGACCCAAGATAGTTTTCTGGTACGACAACACGCTGTTTATGCAGCCATCTTGAATACAGGAACTGCCGCGATCTCTGGGGGAGGTAACTCTTATTAAAGGACAGTTATGGAAGGGTTGCTTCCCTTAGTTCTGCAGTTATTTACTACCAAATGTTACAATAGTGTCGGCGGGAAAAAGGTTTATATAGGGTCGGCGGGAAAAAAAGTTTATATAGGGTCGGCGGGAAAAAGGTTTCTATAGGGTCGGCGGGAAAACAGGTTTATATAGGGTCGGCGGGAAAACAGGTTTATATAGGGTCGGCGGGAAAACAGGTTTATATAGGGTCGGCGGGAAAAAAAGGTTTATATAGGGTCGGCGGGGAAAAAGGTTTATATAGGGTCGGCGGGAAAACAGGTTTATATAGGGTCGGCGGGAAAAAGGTTTATATAGGGTCGGCGGGAAAAAGGTTTATATAGGGTCGGCGGGAAAAAGGTTTATATAGGGTCGGCGGGAAAAAGGTTTATATAGGGTCGGCGGGAAAAAAAGGTTTATATAGTTGTTATGTTCTTGGGTGTGTCACAGATGTAGTGATGACCCAAGATAGTTTTCTGGTACGACAACACGCTGTTTATGCAGCCATCTTGAATACAGGAACTGCCGCGATCTCTGGGGGAGGTAACTCTTATTAAAGGACAGTTATGGAAGGGTTGCTTCCCTTAGTTCTGCAGTTATTTACTACCAAATGTTACAATAGTGTCGGCGGGAAAAAGGTTTATATAGGGTCGGCGGGAAAAAAAGTTTATATAGGGTCGGCGGGAAAAAGGTTTCTATAGGGTCGGCGGGAAAACAGGTTTATATAGGGTCGGCGGGAAAACAGGTTTATATAGGGTCGGCGGGAAAACAGGTTTATATAGGGTCGGCGGGAAAAAAAGGTTTATATAGGGTCGGCGGGGAAAAAGGTTTATATAGGGTCGGCGGGAAAACAGGTTTATATAGGGTCGGCGGGAAAAAGGTTTATATAGGGTCGGCGGGAAAAAGGTTTATATAGGGTCGGCGGGAAAAAGGTTTATATAGGGTCGGCGGGAAAAAGGTTTATATAGGGTCGGCGGGAAAAAAGGTTATAAAGGGTCGGTGGGAAAACAGGTTTATATAGGGTCGGCGGGAAAATAGGTTATAAAGGGTCGGTGGGAAAACAGGTTTATATAGGGTCGGCGGGAAAAAAGGTTTATATAGGGTCGGCGGGAAAAAGGTTTCTATAGGGTCGGCGGGAAAAAGGTTTATATAGGGTCGGCGGGAAAAAGGTTTATATAGGGTCGGCGGGAAAAAGGGGGTCGGTCGGGTTACCGCAACCACAACTTGTTGCTGCTGTTGTTGTTGCTGTTGTTGTTGCCTAATACGGGCAAAATGACGATGATGATTCCTGTGCTGTTGATCCGCAGTGGGGAACCAGACGGGCCATTTTACCAGCTTAGACACTGATCGTAGTTCTAGATGTCATCCCTTTTGGGAGATGACCAGTTCAGGTGTCATCCACGACATCGTCCCGAGTGTGGAGAGCCACAAAATGAAGACACTGCAGTGAGGACTTTGTCAGTGCGATTAGATTCTGTCATGATGACAAGGCCCGCTCCTCTAGAGAAACCCCAGTCTCCAATGTAAAAACTTGCCAATAATCCTCACAAAGGTAAACTTCACTGGTGGTTCATCATCAGCAGTTGACATGCAGGTTGCAGACATACACCACTGTTGGTAACCCGTCATCACTCGATGCCTCTACAGAACTGTTCCACACAGGGTGACACGATTAGACTTAATTCAAGGCCAATTTGGCCGCCATTAAGTTTATGCCATTTTCTGAAAGCCTCCATTAATGCATGTGTCATGACGACCTTGACACGAAAGACGGTTGTGCCGTAATTTCCCCAAACATTCTTTGGAAGATGACGAGGATGACGTTGAGACAGCAGGTCAGGTGTTTGGTGATCTGCAAGAAAAATTCCAAGTTCTCTCTTTCCGTGTCCATTTAAAAAAAAAATGTGACCAATATGTCTCAGAAAGTGTTGGTTACTTCTTTTTCATATTATAACATACTTACCTCAGTAAAACATTTTGTATTGACAACATAGTATTTGATTGAAAATGACATATGTTAATTGTGGATTACTGTCATAGTTTGTATGCTATGTCAAGGGTTTTGAACATTGGTACACCTATGTTTCTATTTTTTAATCTAAAATGTATTTTACATATATTCTGTAGACAGAGTTGATGAGCAGTTCTGATAATGCACTTCAGTAAATGAATGAGTGAATGGATGAATGAACAAACAAATGAATGAAATGTTATGGCATACTAGCCTTTTATATTCTATTGAAGGTCGTTGACTACGAAATCACCAGGGCTGGTTAGTGTTGGAGCAATTAAAGTCTCAGTTTAATTGGCTATTTGCACTTTACAAATCTTGTAGAGAGAGTGGGTGTCCCTTTAATTACACCTAACCCACAGAGGGTGCATTTCAGTGACACAGCAACAAACTTCAACACGGTACAAACGTTTATTGCAGGTTCAGCATAACAGTGACACATGTCATACTTGCAATCACACTATCATTGCTAGGCACTGAAGTAAAATCTGTAGGCTACTCAAGGCAACAAAAAAAAGAGCAAAAAATAGTTTGTCAAATGCAAAAATAATTTGGAATACATTTCAAGAGTTCCCTGTGTACATATGCTCTAATGAGAGTATGAATTTCATTGGACAAATCAAAATGAATACTTCAGAACTGGACATACACAAACTTGCCTTTTGCTCCTCTTACAGCTGTTTATGAGTCCCCTGAATTTATGATTCACATATCATCTGCTGCACAAAGAATATCATCACAGTACTCAATTAAGTTCTCTAAGAAAACAACACATCATTTCATCAGGAATACACACATGGTTCAATGATACAACAGACAACACACCATTCCACCACAATGACAGACCACACACCATTCCACCACAATGAAAGACCTAACACCATTCCACCACAATGACAGACCACACTGAAGATTAGACACAGAGTCAATCACAGCACTTGCTCCACTGGTGACTGTTCTATCACAGAAACTCATGCAGATTCTCCTCTCTGTAGTATACTTCCCCTTACTCTGTTGAAAACCTTTTTTTTTACTCACAGAGCTGAAGCCCTGCAAGGGGCAGGCAGAGACCCCACTGAACCCACAACCTTTTCGTTAGCATCTGAAATGCTCTACCAGCTTTCAAATCCTGAACATAGAAACCAATGCAGATACTCTACCCTTTAAAACCACTTCTTTAGCTTGCTATCCATCCCCCTGCACAGAAGAAAGCAATGGCACAACTCCAGGCAGAATCTTACAGTGTGGGTGACAGTGTGAGATGTTGTTGGCATCCGTCAGTCTCGTGAGACCATGGAGTGTGCGCCAGGTTTGGTCAGTCCGGGGTTGAGCGGCAACTGCTGTCTCCCGTGTTGTTTCTGTCACTGTAAAACAGCGGCACTGAAGTGACCTCTCCAGGGCGCGAGCCTGGGCAGCGTGTATGGAGATCCTGGGTTGCCCAGTCGACAGAATCCCCCACTCGGCCTTGCTGGTGTGGTCCAAAGTGACAGTGTGAGATGTGACATGAAATGCCGCATACCACCTCTCTCCACCCCTTACCGCCATTCCTGTATGGACCGACCCTAGCTGACCTCCAAGCCCCAGCTACTCCCTCTCATGTTTACCTTTGACAAATCATTCTAAACTGATCTGCTCAGTAACTACCTTGGGGTAAGGCTGCCTGTTGCTCCCCACAGGGGCATGAAATCCAGATCATTGAGTTGGAGTGGGAACACTGGAGAGCTAGTTAGCTCACACCTTACCTGGGTGGCAAAGGGCAGTATGGGAGTGACAGCATGGTAGGGTAAACATTGGTTAAAAGGTCTAGTTTTATACAGCCACTCATCACTGTCGCGGCCGGGTGTATGGGCTGCTTAGGTGGTAAGACAGCCCCCGGACAGATGATTGTTTAAGAACCTTGCCTAAACACTCACCAACTAATGAATGACAAAACAAGGTAGCAATCACAAGGACAAACAATTTTATGACAAAAAAACAGCAACCTCACTCACTTCTACACAACCACAACATGCCGTGTAATTACCAAACAATATATGCACAACAGATTCAACTGCAAATCAGACCCGCATGCGAAACCACGTCATGCCCCAAACAGTTCACCTTGCCCCAAACAGTTCACCTTGCCCCAAACAGTTCACCTTGCCCCAAACAGTTCACCTTGCCCCAAACAGTTCACCTTGCCCCAAACAGTTCACCTTGCCCCAAACAGTTCACCTTGCCCCAAACAGTTCACCTTGCCCCAAACAGTTCACCTTGCCCCAAACAGTTCACCTTGCCCCAAACAGTTCACCTTGCCCCAAACAGTTTACCTTGCCCCAAACAGTTCACCTTGCCCCAAACAGTTCACCTTGCCCCAAACAGTTCACCTTGCCCCAAACAGTTCACCTTGCCCCAAACAGTTCACCTTGCCCCAAACAGTTCACCTTGCCCCAAACAGTTTACCATGCCCCAAACAGTTCACCTTGCCCCAAACAGTTCACCTTGCCCCAAACAGTTCACCTTGCCCCAAACAGTTTACCTTGCCCCAACCAGTTCACCTTGCCCCAAACAGTTCCCCTTGCCCCAAACAGTTCACCTTGCCCCAAACAGTTCACAATGCCCCAAACAGTTCACCTTGCCCCAAACAGTTCACCTTGCCCCAACCAGTTCACCATGCCCCAAACAGTTCACCTTGCCCCAACCAGTTCACCTTGCCCCAAACAGTTCCCCTTGCCCCAAACAGTTCACCTTGCCCCAAACAGTTCACCTTGCCCCAACCAGTTCACCATGCCCCAAACAGTTCACCTTGCCCCAACCAGTTCACCTTGCCCCAAACAGTTCACCTTGCCCCAACCAGTTCACCTTGCCCCAACCAGTTCACCTTGCCCCAAACAGTTCACCTTGCCCCAAACAGTTTACCTTGCCCCAAACAGTTCACCTTGCCCCAAACAGTTCACCTATCCCCAAACAGTTCATCTACTCTATCACTGGACGGCACCGCACCAAGACTACTCACAGTTACTTGAGGTTCACAGCATCACAATGATAAATAGTCCAGAGTTTTGGTGTCCATACCTTTAATGCAAAAAACCCAAACAAACGCACTTTCACACAAAAACATAAACAAATCCACGATGAAACATCGATTCCCTGCTAGTTAGCAGGCAATGGCCGGCAGTACAGGATTCAGAAAAACACAAACTTGAAACTTGTAATTGAATGAACTTTGGAATGGAATAAACTTGAATCAATTGGGAATCGAATCTGAAACACACAATAGTAACGCCGCTTACAGTCTCTAACGCAAATAATACAACATTAAACAACGAAACACGAACAAAAAACACGCAATTCAAATGGCAATTCAAAGCAAGGCAACTGAATCCTCTGTGGACAAACCAATCCCAAGCGGTCTGGCCTTCACAGCCTTGCATTAGCAGTGGCAGCAAAGATCATCACACTCTTTCAAAGACTTTCTCATCCAAAACAACCTCATTGCATTTGCACAGGATGCATTGTGAGGACTTCAGGCACTAACACAAAGAATGGACAAGCATAAACTTGATTTCTTGATAAATATAGTACAGCAAGCTCATAAAACCGGCTGATTGAAATGAAGAGTTTCAAACAAATGAAAAACGGATCACTGTTGGTGTATGACAACCAACACTGCGACTCATTCTTACCTTACTTTAGCAACCTTGAGCAGATCACAGCTGTTTAGTGTGGACTTTCACTAAGGGAACAATACTTCTATCACTCAGTATAATGCACGCCACCACCCATGTCTCTCTTTGTCTCTATCAGGCTCCCCAGACTCATGCATCCGAGTGTGATCTTCATTTCATTTTCATGGCTCTTTAGGAGAACTACAGGTCTGTCTCCTTCAGTTGATAAAAACTTTGAGAATTTTCTTCCACTTACAACAAACTGAAAGTCTAGCTTGACGACAGCTGTCCAACCAACATCAAAATTATGGCAAAGGTGCCCAAACCTTTACATACCTAGTCATGTTTGCTCAGGGATGTTTAGCAGAAAATTTTCTTAAACTCAAATGTGCGTCAAGATTTTATAAGACAGCAAATTCTTGGACTAGATTGTATTGGTTGACCTCTCATGAATAATGCAGATTGATACATTTGTGTAGAAGAGCCTTTGATATCTTCTCTATCCACACGTCCCATTGGCCAGCTTGGATTGTTCAGAACAGAGGTTGCCTTTTTCAGGTCCTTTCGGCTAAGAGACATAAGAAACAAAACACAATCAACCATCAGATTACAACACACTATGCTCCTCCATTTCATGTTGCACTCAAAGTTGTGCTGTGGTCAGAGAAGGACATGTTTCAGCAAGGCTCCCATGTCTTGAACAGTGTGTGGAGTGCAGGACGTCCCAACGTGTGATTTCGACAACGGCGTGTGCTACACTTCATGGGTATTACGTGCATGATGGGTAATTAGGACGGCTTTTTTTGTTTTGAACTCCTTTTTGAACTTTGCAAGTCGTTTGGACTTTACACGCAGTCTTGCTTTGGAAAGAACAGAAATATGTCGGAGAGGCACTTGTGATGTGAGAAAAAGTGTTTCAGTGGTAGGGAACCTGAAGCATCAGTGCAAAAATGTCGTTGCCCTTTTGACTTGAAAAGAATGCTGGGTAGGCAGAGAGAACAATTAATCTCCTTGACTTCCAGTGCATGTTGGTTTGGCAGCCTGAAACTTGCTTAGTGACTGAAGTAGTATTGCCAGTGTTGCAAAGCATGATACAAGTCTGAATACTGCATTTGGCATCGCGACAGCACTGGTTCCTTTACAGTTGCTTACTCCGCTCATTTTGGACTTCCGACTTACAAGTGTTGTAGAAAAGCATTTGTGTGCCAGTTCTAAATTGTCTAAGACTTGTCCCTGCACGTGCTTGATGGGGATTGATCTGCGACTCATTAGTGCACACAATGGTCAGCATGCAATGTGTGGATTTTGTGCAGATAAACTGAATGCTCCAAACTCACTGAACAGTGTGTGCATGTGTGCTTCACTCTTCAACATGGCAATGTTGCTAGGCTTCAAGAGTGGTGCGCTGATCTGCGCTCTCACCTCCACACAAGGGGTAACTGATCTTCCCATTTACACTTGTACTGGAGGCAGCATACTGTTTGGAGATTCCTTCCACATACCGTAGCACACCACACTCCTCTATTTCAGGACAGCTGTCCAGCACATGGAGGCGAAGTCTCTAGTGGACTAGAATGGAGGCGGTCTCTAGTGAACTAGAATGGAGGCGAAGTCTGTAGTGGAATAGAATGGAGGCAAAGTCTATAGTGGACTACAATGGAGGCGAAGTCTGTATCACAGCACACTGCCATCTATCACAGCACACTGCCATCTATCACAGCACACTGCCATCTATCACATCACAACTGCCACAGATTCACATCTACTTGTGGGCACTTGGGGTGCATCCTGCCAGGTCAAAGATTTCAAGTCCAGACATTCTACAGAGTCCAGTGTGATTTGAGTGGGCTCATCTGCACACCTGGTTCGGCCCCCGATGACGTACAGCATCCTGTTCACCACCACCACTGCTGGTCCTGCACGGCCAGACTTCAATGGTGGAAGTGTCATCCACTGATTCTGTGTGAAATGGAAGAGCAGACATTGGAAAAAGCAAAGACAAGCACTTCTTGCATACAGTTCGGCACTTTTTCCGTATCTGTTTCAAAAGAGACTTTGATGTTTGCTATTCAGTCACACAGAAGACTGACTGGAAAACCTTTGATACATGACAACAGACATTGAAAGCATGAGTGGTTAAATACATGTTACCTCCCTAGGACATGTCACACAATGCCAGCTCACAGATGAAAGCAGGGAAAAAGGATTCACATCGGTCTTCACTGCCCTCCAGTACCTGCTTTCCCTCATTGTGAGAATATCCAGGGATGCAAATTTAGGATGCATGTAGTTTCTAATGCTGAATGTGCTGGATGGAAACTTATAGAGAGGTGAAAACCTCAACCAGTGGCGAGATGAGCAATGTAATCGGATTTGTAAACATTCCATGAAACTAATGTAGCCGTTCCACAAAGTGAGACTTAGGGTTGGCACAAAACCCCTCACACACACACACCCACACACACACACACACACACACACACACACACCATCAGGGCTTTGCTTCTGTTTAATGAAAATCTGGAAGGTCATGGTCTACTTCCTTTGAAGGCCTGCTCATGACTTAGAAGTCTAATGCAGGATACACACACACACACACAGACACAGACACACACACACACACAGACACAGACACACACACACACACACACAGACACACACACACACACACAGACACACACACACACACAATGTCCACAGCCTCCCACCCTTCTTTCCACTTACCTTTTCAATGGAGTACCTCTCGACATTATCCAGGGAATTGGATTCATCCAAACTCCAGCCACCCACTGCATAGAGGAAGCCATCGACGGCAGCCAGGCCTATGCAGGAGCGCGGAGAGGACAAAGGGGCCAGCGTCTCCCACTCCCTGGTGATGGGGTTGTAGGCATCCACCACGGCAGTGTCTGTGCTGGTGTCCACCAGTCCCCCAGCCACATACACCAGCCCTGGCATCACACGGAAACCACTTATATAGTCAATGACCAGACAACTGTAACTTGTCCGAGGGGATGTAAGTGGGGGTGCAGGATGTGAGTAGAGTGGGAAGGGTGAATGGAGAAGGTGTGGTTCGAGCTCGTGCGTGCGTGTATATGTGTGTGTGTGTTTTTGCATGCAAGCATGTGTGAGTGTGAACATCAGAGTGCATGTGTACAGTCACATGCATTTTTATTCATTATTGAATGTGTACAAATGTTTGTGTGTGTATACATGTGTATATGTTTAAGCATGAGCATATGTGTGGAAGGTGTGTTTCTGCATGTGTGTATATAGACACACAAACATACAAGCACAACATGTATTGAGACCAAGGAAGAATCATGAGAGATCCCGTCACACATGGTTATGTGTATCTCAGTGTGAATGACCCTTAGGCTTTGTATTTTATGAGCGTAAATCTAAACACAAACACACAACATACACACACCCATGCATGCACACACACACACACACGACACCCATGCATGCACACACACACACACACACCCATGCATGCATACACACACACACACACAAACAACATACACTCACCCATGCATGCACACAGACACGCACACATGCACGCACACACACACACACAGACATTCCCATCCAAGTTACAATTTATTTTTACATACATGCATTACCCCTACACATCCATGAGATTCACTTATGGCAGTTTTCAACAAGGCGAACACTTTGCTCACGAACTTGTCCAGAGAGTGCAAACAGATCTCCCGCTGGATGTTGTCTGCCTGAACCACTCAGTTACATGAAAAG
>JAWQFJ010030122.1:0-10000 GCA_034096865.1 Theodoxus fluviatilis | reverse complement strand
GCAACTACTATAAGTAATATGGCAGCAGATCCAAATGTCTTGAGTATGGAGAGCAGACTACAGTCAGCTTCGCCCGCTCCCTGCTCCCTGCTCCCTGCTCCCTGCTCCCTGCTCTCTACTCCCTGCTTTCTACTCCCTGCTCCCTGCTCCCTGCTCCCTGCTCTCTGCTCCCTGCTCCCTGCTCCCTGCTCCCTGCTCCCTGCTCCCTGCTCCCTGCTCCCTGCTCCCTGCTCCCTGCTCCCTGCTCCCTGCTCCCTGCTCTCTACTCCCTGCTCCCTGCTCCCTGCTCCCTGCTCCCTGCTCCCTGCTCCCTGCTCCCTGCTCTCTACTCCCTGCTTTCTACTCCCTGCTCCCTGCTCCCTGCTCCCTGCTCTCTACTCCCTGCTTTCTACTCCCTGCTCCCTGCTCCCTGCTCCCTGCTCTCTACTCCCTGCTTTCTACTCCCTGCTCCCTGCTCCCTGCTCCCTGCTCTCTACTCCCTGCTTTCTACTCCCTGCTCCCTGCTCCCTGCTCCCTGCTCTCTACTCCCTGCTTTCTACTCCCTGCTCCCTGCTCCCTGCTCCCTGCTCTCTACTCCCTGCTCCCTGCTCTCTACTCCCTGCTCCCTGCTCCCTGCTCCCTGCTCCCTGCTCCCTGCTCCCTGCTCCCTGCTCCCTGCTCCCTGCTCCCTGCTCCCTGCTCCCTGCTCCCTGCTCCCTGCTCCCTGCTCCCTGCTCTCTACTCCCTGCTCCCTGCTCCCTGCTCTCTACTCCCTGCTCCCTGCTCCCTGCTCCCTGCTCCCTGCTCCCTGCTCCCTGCTCTCTGCTCCCTGCTCCCTGCTCCCTGCTCCCTGCTCCCTGCTCCCTGCTCCCTGCTCCCTGCTCCCTGCTCTCTACTCCCTGCTCCCTGCTCCCTGCTCTCTACTCCCTGCTCCCTGCTCCCTGCTCCCTGCTCCCTGCTCCCTGCTCCCTGCTCCCTGCTCTCTACTCCCTGCTCCCTGCTCCCTGCTCCCTGCTCCCTGCTCTCTACTCCCTGCTCCCTGCTCTCTACTCCCTGCTCCCTGCTCTCTACTCCCTGCTCCCTGCTCTCTACTCCCTGCTCCCTGCTCCCTGCTCCCTGCTCCCTGCTCTCTACTCCCTGCTCCCTGCTCCCTGCTCCCTGCTCCCTGCTCCCTGCTCCCTGCTCCCTGCTCTCTACTCCCTGCTCCCTGCTCTCTACTCCCTGCTCCCTGCTCCCTGCTCCCTGCTCCCTGCTCCCTGCTCTCTACTCCCTGCTCCCTGCTCCCTGCTCCCTGCTCCCTGCTCCCTGCTCTCTACTCCCTGCTCCCTGCTCCCTGCTCCCTGCTCCCTGCTCCCTGCTCCCTGCTCCCTGCTCCCTGCTCCCTGCTCCCTGCTCCCTGCTCCCTGCTCCCTGCTCCCTGCTCCCTGCTCCCTGCTCCCTGCTCCCTGCTCCCTGCTCCCTGCTCCCTGCTCCCTGCTCTCTGCTCCCTGCTCCCTGCTCCCTGCTCCCTGCTCCTTGCTCCCTGCTCCCTGCTCCCTGCTCCCTGCTCCCTGCTCCCTGCTCCCTGCTCTCTACTCCCTGCTCCCTGCTCCCTGCTCTCTACTCCCTGCTCCCTGCTCCCTGCTCCCTGCTCCCTGCTCCCTGCTCCCTGCTCCCTGCTCCCTGCTCCCTGCTCCCTGCTCCCTGCTCTCTACTCCCTGCTCCCTGCTCCCTGCTCTCTACTCCCTGCTCCCTGCTCCCTGCTCCCTGCTCCCTGCTCCCTGCTCCCTGCTCCCTGCTCCCTGCTCTCTACTCCCTGCTCCCTGCTCCCTGCTCCCTGCTCCCTGCTCCCTGCTCCCTGCTCCCAGTCGGCTGAGATCCTCCTCCTCCTCCCTCCCTCCTCTCTCCCTCCCCCCCCCCCCCCCTCCCCCTCCCCTCCTCTCCTCCTCTCTCCTCCTTCTCCCTCCTCCTCCTCCCCCTCCTCCTCCTTCTCTCTCCTCCTTCTCTCTCCTTCCCCCTACTCCCTCCTTCCTCCTACTCCTCCTAAACACCCCATCACACACACACACACACACACACACACACACACACACACACACACACACACACACACACACACACACACACACACGCAGTGAGCTACATATAGTTGTAGAGATAGACCACAGAGATAACAAAGTTATACCTGGCCAATCACAGTAGAAAGGGCTCCTCTCCTTCACGTGCTTACTGGAACGGATGTTGAAAATCTGTGACCGTAGGGCTACATGAGGAAACACGGTTACAGTCGGGAACGCGTTTTTGAGCACACGCAGAAACAACATCGTCAGCGCAATGTTTACGTTACAACACGAGGCGCTCCATAAGGAAAAATGACAGAATGAGATGATTCACGCAAATTGCAGAAGAAAACCCCCCAGCATATTCATAGAGGAAATGTATTTAATTTTCGTAGTGACGAAAATATCAGGAAATTGTGCACGTGACTTAGTGCGCTGATGACTTTACTCAGCAGTTTCTCGAAATCTGTTTTTCTTACCTCAGCCTCGTTTCTCATGCGAGGTCACACACAGTCAAAGTGTGCCGCCCATCTCCCTGCCCTCTTGGCAGTTGCCAATTGCTCAATAGCAGCAATACCATACGCCATCTTTCCTTTTGGAAGTATTCTGAGCTATGCAGACCACACTTCACTGTTTTCTGAAATGTAGGGTGTCACGACTCAAAGTGACAAAACTAGGATTTTTTTAAATTGAAGGTTGCCTGTGTGTCCCTTTAAGAGATTGTCGTGACCCAGTGAGTTACACCTTTTTGTTTCTTTCGTGTGTTAGTTTTTGGCTGTTCAGCATAATGCTTTTTCTCGCTGTTCATGTTGCCTGTTTGGTGTTTTATTTTGATTTGTCAATGAGCTAAGCGGTCTTGGGACATTGGTGCACGTGTAGCACGTTGTTTTGCCGGTCTCGGGGCGTTGGTGCATCTGTTGCACGATTTGTGTTGGTCTTTAGTTGATCAAATACAATTAAAGTAATTTTTGTCCTTAGTAGTTTGAAAGGCTATGAAGGACACTATTGGGTTTCTAGTGACGTTTGTTTGTAGTTTCTGAGGACAAGACACGTCATGAGAAGCCAGACGACTGACGGTCCTCAGAGGAAGAGCCCCCCCATCCCCAGTCTTCGAGTGTTTCGGCCCTGTCTTCCTGACACTCTCGGGTGGGGGGGGGGGGGGGGGGGCGCACCTGGGTAATGGTCCCAGGTGCCCGTCAGTCGTCAGGCACACTGTGCGATGGTCTGCCTCGCCTTTGCGTTAGCCTTAGATTCTGTATTTAAGAACAAGAGAATCAGCGGGAGAGGTGGTGGAGGTCTTTTTTCCCCACAGCAACACAGTTTATCTGTGGTTCAGGTCTCGCCTGGCGTTGGCAACCTGGGTGCCCGGTTGGTGCACGGTAGCTCAGTTCTGGCTGAGGGACAGGACTGCTGGTGCTGGCGTCCTTGGTGCCCTATTGGCACGGTGTCTTACCGCTCTAGGGTCGCAGGATCCTTCCAGGGACCGAGTTTTTCACCCGGTTTTGTTTTCTATTTGACTGATTGTAATTTTTCTTTCTGTTTTTGATTATGTGGGGTCTGTAGTTTTGTATAGTTTTGAATTTGTATGTGCTAAAGTTGTCTTTTTATGTAACATGGATGGATGGATGGTGTTTTATTGCCAATCAGCCTATTTAGGCTTTATAAGGCCAGTAAGCATGAAAATCACTAGAACAGTTTAGAGTAGACGTACATCAAGTCACGGTGTCCCTAGATATTCGCCTCTTACGAATCGCGTAGGGAGACGCGGTGTGTCAATTCTTACCCCGAACCCACAGGGTTTTAAAAATATGTAACAAACCTCATGTTATCTACACATATTTATATCCACTTGTGTGTTCTGTTACGTTTGCGCCCTTCCATAATTAGCCCAGGGGTTGGAAGTTCCCTTCATCATCATGCTGTCAGGGTTGCTCCCGAGTTGCCACCACCTAGCAGCCTCTGACATAGGGACCAGTCACAATAGATTAAGTAGGAAGCGAATAGCGCGCGTAATGTGTTGCATTATCATGTCATTATTATGATCATATTATTTAATTTCACAGCAGTGGAAACCATGCGGTTTAAGCACCCACGAATGGAGGAACATTTGCAGTAGGCCCTATAAACAGGCAACTTTACCTCTACCTTAACATGCCTTAGTTCACCCCATATTCGCTAAAGAGACTTTCGAAGCACTTTTAAAGACTTTCCAGAAACTCGGTACTAGGCACTCGAATGCAGTCCGATACGTTGGGATATTGCACGTGCTACAGCTAGTGTACCTTCGTTGTCTTCTCAAACCCCGGTTTTGTTGTTGAATGGATAAGGAAGCAACGCAGTCCCACGCCTTACCAGGTAATGACGATGATGACTGGAGTTGTACGAGCAATAGCCTTTGTAGGCTATATGTAAAGCGTTCAAGAACAGAGTGGACAAGCATCTACAAGGATATATGTTCAAGCTGGAGGAACCACTGGCGCAGATGATGCACAGCAATTAGGCCTTTTTTCTCTCTTTTTCTTTATCTCACAAGGGTTATAGACTAGGCCTGGTAAAAGACCAGCTAGTATCCATAAGAACAATAAAAATACAGCCAGAGAACCACCAGAATCGGCGATAGGCCCTGGACGCCTAAGCAAGCCGAAGAATTCTATTCTATTCTATTTTATAATTGATCACAACAACAACAAAAAACTCACTGCTTAGAATACAAGCAAGTCAAGACTCGATTTTCCTGCAAGGTTATTCGCCTCTTTTCGAATTGCGCACAAGATCGCGGTATAATACCTCCACCCCACATGGTGCTATTGCGAATGGATGCAGAATGTTGGATCCGTGCAGCTTGGAACGCTACACCCTTTCACTGCAGGATATCGAGGGTGATCAACTCAAGAATTGGCTTTGAATGTTTGGTTTCGATACAGATGCTTAATTTTTGGTTTTGGTTTTCAAAGACAGCAAGACAGACGCCTAGAATGACATAATAAATTGGCATCAATAGAAAGTGATAGACATTGTAGTTGCCCGCAAGCCCAAATCCATGCAGCTTCACTTTCAAACTATGAAGTTGTGAGCTAGCGCCTTTTGATTAAATAGAGATGTGATGCCTTCAGGCATTGAGGCACATGTTTATCTAGTCCTATGAGAGACTGGGAAAAACTTCCTGAGACGGGCCACACTATTGGACTCGATCGTCTCTGGAAGGTTTTTTTTTCAAAAGATAGCGTCGGTAGGTCGGCCTGTACTTTTTTCCCCGTTTTGGAAAAAAAGGTTTATGTAGGGTCGGCGGGAAAAAAGGTTTATAAAGGGTCGGCGGGAAAAAAAGGTTTATATAGTTGTTATGTTCTTGGGTGTGTCACAGATGTAGTGATGACCCAAGATAGTTTTCTGGTACGACAACACGCTGTTTATGCAGCCATCTTGAATACAGGAACTGCCGCGATCTCTGGGGGAGGTAACTCTTATTAAAGGACAGTTATGGAAGGGTTGCTTCCCTTAGTTCTGCAGTTATTTACTACCAAATGTTACAATAGTGTCGGCGGGAAAAAGGTTTATATAGGGTCGGCGGGAAAAAAAGTTTATATAGGGTCGGCGGGAAAAAGGTTTCTATAGGGTCGGCGGGAAAACAGGTTTATATAGGGTCGGCGGGAAAACAGGTTTATATAGGGTCGGCGGGAAAACAGGTTTATATAGGGTCGGCGGGAAAAAAGGTTTATATAGGGTCGGCGGGGAAAAAGGTTTATATAGGGTCGGCGGGAAAACAGGTTTATATAGGGTCGGCGGGAAAAAGGTTTATATAGGGTCGGCGGGAAAAAGGTTTATATAGGGTCGGCGGGAAAAAGGTTTATATAGGGTCGGCGGGAAAAAGGTTTATATAGGGTCGGCGGGAAAAAAGGTTTATATAGTTGTTATGTTCTTGGGTGTGTCACAGATGTAGTGATGACCCAAGATAGTTTTCTGGTACGACAACACGCTGTTTATGCAGCCATCTTGAATACAGGAACTGCCGCGATCTCTGGGGGAGGTAACTCTTATTAAAGGACAGTTATGGAAGGGTTGCTTCCCTTAGTTCTGCAGTTATTTACTACCAAATGTTACAATAGTGTCGGCGGGAAAAAGGTTTATATAGGGTCGGCGGGAAAAAAAGTTTATATAGGGTCGGCGGGAAAAAGGTTTCTATAGGGTCGGCGGGAAAACAGGTTTATATAGGGTCGGCGGGAAAACAGGTTTATATAGGGTCGGCGGGAAAACAGGTTTATATAGGGTCGGCGGGAAAAAAGGTTTATATAGGGTCGGCGGGAAAAAAGGTTTATATAGGGTCGGCGGGAAAACAGGTTTATATAGGGTCGGCGGGAAAAAGGTTTATATAGGGTCGGCGGGAAAAAGGTTTATATAGGGTCGGCGGGAAAAAGGTTTATATAGGGTCGGCGGGAAAAAGGTTTATATAGGGTCGGCGGGAAAAAAGGTTATAAAGGGTCGGTGGGAAAACAGGTTTATATAGGGTCGGCGGGAAAATAGGTTATAAAGGGTCGGTGGGAAAACAGGTTTATATAGGGTCGGCGGGAAAAAAGGTTTATATAGGGTCGGCGGGAAAAAGGTTTCTATAGGGTCGGCGGGAAAAAGGTTTATATAGGGTCGGCGGGAAAAAGGTTTATATAGGGTCGGCGGGAAAAAGGGGGTCGGTCGGGTTACCGCAACCACAACTTGTTGCTGCTGTTGTTGTTGCTGTTGTTGTTGCCTAATACGGGCAAAATGACGATGATGATTCCTGTGCTGTTGATCCGCAGTGGGGAACCAGACGGGCCATTTTACCAGCTTAGACACTGATCGTAGTTCTAGATGTCATCCCTTTTGGGAGATGACCAGTTCAGGTGTCATCCACGACATCGTCCCGAGTGTGGAGAGCCACAAAATGAAGACACTGCAGTGAGGACTTTGTCAGTGCGATTAGATTCTGTCATGATGACAAGGCCCGCTCCTCTAGAGAAACCCCAGTCTCCAATGTAAAAACTTGCCAATAATCCTCACAAAGGTAAACTTCACTGGTGGTTCATCATCAGCAGTTGACATGCAGGTTGCAGACATACACCACTGTTGGTAACCCGTCATCACTCGATGCCTCTACAGAACTGTTCCACACAGGGTGACACGATTAGACTTAATTCAAGGCCAATTTGGCCGCCATTAAGTTTATGCCATTTTCTGAAAGCCTCCATTAATGCATGTGTCATGACGACCTTGACACGAAAGACGGTTGTGCCGTAATTTCCCCAAACATTCTTTGGAAGATGACGAGGATGACGTTGAGACAGCAGGTCAGGTGTTTGGTGATCTGCAAGAAAAATTCCAAGTTCTCTCTTTCCGTGTCCATTTAAAAAAAAATGTGACCAATATGTCTCAGAAAGTGTTGGTTACTTCTTTTTCATATTATAACATACTTACCTCAGTAAAACATTTTGTATTGACAACATAGTATTTGATTGAAAATGACATATGTTAATTGTGGATTACTGTCATAGTTTGTATGCTATGTCAAGGGTTTTGAACATTGGTACACCTATGTTTCTATTTTTTAATCTAAAATGTATTTTACATATATTCTGTAGACAGAGTTGATGAGCAGTTCTGATAATGCACTTCAGTAAATGAATGAGTGAATGGATGAATGAACAAACAAATGAATGAAATGTTATGGCATACTAGCCTTTTATATTCTATTGAAGGTCGTTGACTACGAAATCACCAGGGCTGGTTAGTGTTGGAGCAATTAAAGTCTCAGTTTAATTGGCTATTTGCACTTTACAAATCTTGTAGAGAGAGTGGGTGTCCCTTTAATTACACCTAACCCACAGAGGGTGCATTTCAGTGACACAGCAACAAACTTCAACACGGTACAAACGTTTATTGCAGGTTCAGCATAACAGTGACACATGTCATACTTGCAATCACACTATCATTGCTAGGCACTGAAGTAAAATCTGTAGGCTACTCAAGGCAACAAAAAAAAGAGCAAAAAATAGTTTGTCAAATGCAAAAATAATTTGGAATACATTTCAAGAGTTCCCTGTGTACATATGCTCTAATGAGAGTATGAATTTCATTGGACAAATCAAAATGAATACTTCAGAACTGGACATACACAAACTTGCCTTTTGCTCCTCTTACAGCTGTTTATGAGTCCCCTGAATTTATGATTCACATATCATCTGCTGCACAAAGAATATCATCACAGTACTCAATTAAGTTCTCTAAGAAAACAACACATCATTTCATCAGGAATACACACATGGTTCAATGATACAACAGACAACACACCATTCCACCACAATGACAGACCACACACCATTCCACCACAATGAAAGACCTAACACCATTCCACCACAATGACAGACCACACTGAAGATTAGACACAGAGTCAATCACAGCACTTGCTCCACTGGTGACTGTTCTATCACAGAAACTCATGCAGATTCTCCTCTCTGTAGTATACTTCCCCTTACTCTGTTGAAAACCTTTTTTTTTACTCACAGAGCTGAAGCCCTGCAAGGGGCAGGCAGAGACCCCACTGAACCCACAACCTTTTCGTTAGCATCTGAAATGCTCTACCAGCTTTCAAATCCTGAACATAGAAACCAATGCAGATACTCTACCCTTTAAAACCACTTCTTTAGCTTGCTATCCATCCCCCTGCACAGAAGAAAGCAATGGCACAACTCCAGGCAGAATCTTACAGTGTGGGTGACAGTGTGAGATGTTGTTGGCATCCGTCAGTCTCGTGAGACCATGGAGTGTGCGCCAGGTTTGGTCAGTCCGGGGTTGAGCGGCAACTGCTGTCTCCCGTGTTGTTTCTGTCACTGTAAAACAGCGGCACTGAAGTGACCTCTCCAGGGCGCGAGCCTGGGCAGCGTGTATGGAGATCCTGGGTTGCCCAGTCGACAGAATCCCCCACTCGGCCTTGCTGGTGTGGTCCAAAGTGACAGTGTGAGATGTGACATGAAATGCCGCATACCACCTCTCTCCACCCCTTACCGCCATTCCTGTATGGACCGACCCTAGCTGACCTCCAAGCCCCAGCTACTCCCTCTCATGTTTACCTTTGACAAATCATTCTAAACTGATCTGCTCAGTAACTACCTTGGGGTAAGGCTGCCTGTTGCTCCCCACAGGGGCATGAAATCCAGATCATTGAGTTGGAGTGGGAACACTGGAGAGCTAGTTAGCTCACACCTTACCTGGGTGGCAAAGGGCAGTATGGGAGTGACAGCATGGTAGGGTAAACATTGGTTAAAAGGTCTAGTTTTATACAGCCACTCATCACTGTCGCGGCCGGGTGTATGGGCTGCTTAGGTGGTAAGACAGCCCCCGGACAGATGATTGTTTAAGAACCTTGCCTAAACACTCACCAACTAATGAATGACAAAACAAGGTAGCAATCACAAGGACAAACAATTTTATGACAAAAAACAGCAACCTCACTCACTTCTACACAACCACAACATGCCGTGTAATTACCAAACAATATATGCACAACAGATTCAACTGCAAATCAGACCCGCATGCGAAACCACGTCATGCCCCAAACAGTTCACCTTGCCCCAAACAGTTCACCTTGCCCCAAACAGTTCACCTTGCCCCAAACAGTTCACCTTGCCCCAAACAGTTCACCTTGCCCCAAACAGTTCACCTTGCCCCAAACAGTTCACCTTGCCCCAAACAGTTCACCTTGCCCCAAACAGTTCACCATGCCCCAAACAGTTCACCTTGCCCCAAACAGTTCACCTTGCCCCAAACAGTTTACCTTGCCCCAAACAGTTCACCTTGCCCCAAACAGTTCACCTTGCCCCAAACAGTTCACCTTGCCCCAAACAGTTCACCTTGCCCCAAACAGTTCACCTTGCCCCAAACAGTTCACCTTGCCCCAAACAGTTTACCATGCCCCAAACAGTTCACCTTGCCCCAAACAGTTCACCATGCCCAAACAG
>JAWQFJ010030118.1:5000-22500 GCA_034096865.1 Theodoxus fluviatilis | reverse complement strand
TGGCAGATAGTATCGCCCCGTGTCACCCCAACCTCTCTGCCAGACCACGCGACCGTGTCCTCTCTTATCGGTCACCATCTATGTCCTCCCAGACTGCGTGGCTTTCCTCACTGGAGTCAGGGTTCTGTCTGAAAGCGTCCACAGAGGATGGTCTGCTTGTCAGACGTTACTTCGGTTGAGCCTGCACAGCCACTCTCCGGTGCATTGGTTTGACTCCCTTATGCGTCCTCTCCATCTTTTTCAAAGACTGAAGACTGGCTGGTATACTCACCGGGTTGTTCTGACCTTAGATGCCACTGAGATAGATGTCTCCCGACACTCTCTTTTCAGTAAATCTCTGAAGGCCGCCGTTTTGAATAACGATGCTGCTTGCTGAATAAATTTTGGAACTTGTAGAAGCCAAGATCAGGTTATCAAATTGAATTATCTTGGGGAGAATGAGTTTGATTTGTGTTACTTTTGAAAACAGTGGGGTTGACAGATTACAAATGAGGCAACTTGATTGTATTTTCCCCCAGTATGTTACAAGTGAACAAATCAAAATGTGTGACATTGAGAAATGTCACGAGTGGGTATGAACAGCGCGACATAGCTAAAAACTGCCTTTTGCAGATCAAACGTCATAGCAAAGATGTAGAAAATGTGAGAAGAAAAGGAGGAACGTAGGAAATTTACGAGGAGAGTAAGAATACGACGGGTTAGGAGAACTGACATTGGGGAAGGAGGGAAGGGAGCGTAGGGGTGATAGTAAAGACAGAGAAGGTGAAGGGAGGGCAGGGCAGGGAGAAGTAAAGAACGGCAGGGAGGGTGAGGGGAGGGAGAGAACAAGTAAGAGCAATAAAAGGGAGGAGGGGAAGTGGAAAGTACAGGTAAGGGCAATGGGACTAAGGGAAGAGAGTGAGGGGAGAAGATAGGTAAGGGCAACAGAAAGAGGAGAAGGAGAGGGAAGAGAGGACAGGTATGAGCAACAGAATGGAGGGAGGGGAGAGGACAGGTAAGAGAAAGGAAACGAAGAAAGGAGAGGCAAGGAGGAGGACATGTATAGGCAACATAATTAAGGGAGGAGAAAGAGGGGAAAGGACAGGTAAGAGAAACGAAACGAAGAAAGGATAGGCAAGGGAGAGGACAGTTATAGGCAACATAAGGAAGGAAGAAGAAGGAAGGGAGAGGACAGGTAAGGGCAACATAACGAGGGAAGGAGAGGGAGATGAGAGGACAGGTAAAGGCAACATACATAACGAAGGGAGGAGATGGAAGGGAGAGGACAGGTAAGGGTAACATAACGAAGAGAGGAGAGGGAAGGGAGAGGACAGGTAAGGACAACATAATGAAGGAAGGAGAGGGAAGGGAGAGAACAGGTATGATCAACATAACTAGGGAAGGAGAGGGAGGGGAGAGGACAGGTAAGGGCAACATAACGAGAGAAGGAGAGGGAGGGAAAAACAAGTCGTTTCGTGACGGACATCTCTGGGAACACGACGGAGCTGAGCAGGTGGTCCAGTACTGCACTGCCCGCCTGCCTGTCTGCCAATCAGTCCAGCCTGCCTGCCTGGCTGTTTGCCTATCAGTCCTGCCCGTACCTGGCCTTCGGTCATGACATACTGAAGTCACCCAGTCATGTTTTAAGCTCTCTCTCCTTCAGTGTGTCTGGTGGCTCCTCTTCCCCTGTCCTCTATGGGTTGTGGGGGAGAACAGACGTCTCTCTACGCGATTTGTAAAAGGCATAGATGTGTCTAGGGAAATCGTCTCTTGATCTTGCTCTGCCAGCTCTACTAATTTTCGTGATCAATTGCCTTATCAAGCTGACAGATGCTGATAGGCTGTACAACCCTATTAATTAAACAATAATTACTTAATTAATTCATTCTTTCGTTCATTCGTTTATTCATTCATTCGCTCATCTTGCCCTGTATATCACCTCTCCCTCTCTCGTGGCAGACCCTCAGTTTGCAGATCTTAATACGCTCTTTGCCTCCGTCTTAGCAGTCCCGCTCTCACCTTGTCTGGAAAGCTCTTCCTCCTTCCTACACAGGGCAGACTTGCCTGGTGTGCGCTCTGGTGGCTAGCCCCAGTACTCTCTCCATTGATTCGTAAGAGGCGAATGAATAGGGACATCGTAACTTGACTGATCTTACTCTGACAGGTTATTGCGAGAATCGGCCTTACATAGCCTTCAAAGGCTGATAGGCCGAAATATTCCTTCCATCCATTTATCCAGCCATCCAGCCAGCCATCCAGCCACCCACCCTTCCACCCAGCCACCCACCCAGCCACCCAGCCACCCACCCGTCCGTCCGTCCGTCCGTTTGTCCGTCCATCCATCCATCCATCCGTCCGTCTGTACGTCTGTCCGACCGTCCGTCCGTCCGTCCGTCCGTCCGTCCGTCCGTCCGTCCGTCCATCCATCCTCCCTCTCTCCATGGTGCCTCCAGTGCATTAAAAAGCAGTCCTCTTACTGCGGCGGGCAGAGATCGTGATGGGACAATAGATATCGTGATCTCTCCAGCCCGTCGTGATCTGAAGACTACATGATACTCATTGGGATGGGTCGGTCTTGAGCACGGAAATTCTGACTCGTGTGCAGTGCAGAGGTCAACACACCTGCAGTCCAGTCAGGTAGTGTTATATTTTCATGACCCTCCATCTTCATTCCTGTCCTAGCTTTCTGAGGTCCGGAAACAACCACACACATGCTCAGGTGACGGGGGATTTTCTTAACATACATGTCTATTATTTGTTCTCAGATAGTCAATGTATTCTTTTGATATAAGGTTGTATCAACTTTTGTGTTATTTCATTGAAAAAAAATCTTAATAGGTAACAATGGGATGTTTAAAAGCTGATTCTAGATGTACGTCTGAGTTGTGAAATACATGTCCTGGAGTCCTGGTCCAGCTGCACTACGTCTCTGATTCTGGCAGATTTAGCAAGTCAACTTTCATTTGCATAATCACAAAGCGTACATAATAACAATATTGAAAAGGGTATCTCATCTGCAAACGCCGAGCCTGACACAATGCATTTATTTCTAACTGCTTCCAGGTGAGTCTGTGTGTACCCCCAAAGACCAAGGTGGAATAAGCCCGGAAGAAAGAGTGTGCATAATGCGTTAGTTCATTGTTAGTTCCATGCAGTGTTTTGTC
This sequence comes from Theodoxus fluviatilis, assembly GCA_034096865.1. Lineage (NCBI taxonomy): Eukaryota > Metazoa > Mollusca > Gastropoda > Cycloneritida > Neritidae > Theodoxus > Theodoxus fluviatilis. Next base: position 19,357 of record JAWQFJ010030118.1, on the reverse strand, counting down.
GTGACCTTTCATGGCATGATGAATGGAGGGAACTCACGCGATGCACGGTTGTGACCTTTCGGGGTGGCTGATGGGACCAGCTGCTTGTATTGAATGCTTTACTTTCGAAGAGGAAACGTCTAACCGATTAGATGTCGTAAATGACGTGCGCTCAGCAGTTTTCTTTGTGATTACCTCTCGACGGTTTCATTAAATTCAAAAAGATTGAAAGGGGTGATGTGAAATATTAATGCGGATCTCTCTTTCTCTTTCTCTCTCTCTCTCTCTCTCTCTCTCTCTCTCTCTCTCTCTCTCTCTTTCTCGTGCGTGCGCACACTGTCTGCCTGTCCGCCTGCCTGTCTTTTTTTTTCTCGTGCGTGCGCACACTGTCTGCCTGTCTGTCTGCCTGCGTGTCTGCCTGTCTGCCTGTCTGCCTGCCTGTCTGCCTGCCTGTCTGTCTGTCTGTCTGTCTGTCTGCCTGCCTGCCTGTCTGTCTGTCTGTCTGTCTGTCTGTCTGTCTGTGTCTGTGTCTGTCTGCCTGTCTGCCTGCCTGTCTGCCTGTCTGTGTCTGTCTGTGTCTGTCTGTCTGTCTGTGTGTCTGTGTGTCTGTCTGTCTGTCTGTCTTTCTGTGTGTATGTCTGTCTGTCTGTCTGTCTGTCTGTCGGTCTGTCTGTCTGTGTGTGTGTGTGTTTCTGTCTGTCTGTCTGTGTGCGCTCGCGCGCGTCCGTGCATGTATGTCCATGTGGTCCGTTGATCATGAAATCATTACTTTTAAGGAGACAGAAAATGGTATGTACACCAATGCGTCCTTGCAAACGGTATCCTGAAATCTATCGGACATATTTGGAACAGCTTTCAGAGGCGGGCCACACCAGTGGAGGCGTTTGAGGCGAGCACAGTGAGGAACACAAAGCTTGCGGGCCACACAAGCTGGTGGGCCATAATGTCTTATTGACTGCGTTTTTACGATGTCTTTTTGAATCTTCATATTCTTTTGTCCTTCGGTATGTGAATCACTGGGAATTCACTGCGGATTAACCGACCAAGATCGCTTGCTAATCAGTCGCTGTCGCCCTCTAGTTTGTGTGGTCCGTCAGCGTTACTGTCTGTCCTGCGCCCCCCTTCTCGGACGAGTCCACTAGTGTGGCCCGTCTCTGGAAGCTTTTTCAAAATGTGAAACTCAGTTTTGTGTGGGTAAGGGATGGGTACAAGAATAATGCTAAGAGGAAAATGTTGGTACTCTTTTCCTCCCATTGCTTTGCAGTCCGCGCCCACCTATATCCACCATCACTATAATCCCCACTGTCCAACCACTCATCGCATACTCAAGTCCTTCATGTCGTGGACTCCTTACATATTTATTTAGATGGGGTCCCCTGTGGGTTCAGGGTAAGAATTGACCCACCGCGTCTACCTACGCGATTTGTAAGAAGCGGATATCTAGGGAAATTGTCACTTGATTTGCGCTCCCTCTTAATAATTTGAGCGATTTTCGAGTGTATTGGCCTTCAATAGCCTTCAATAGCCTTCAATAGCCTTCAATAGCCTTCAGTGGCTGATAGACCGTAAAACTTCATTCATTCCATTCCTTTCTTCATATGGAGCTCTGAATCCAGCAAGAGATCATCCAGCATTTTACTCCCTGCTCTTTTTCCGCTTTCTCTTTTGGCGTTTGTTTATGTGCGAGGCGCAGTACCGTGGTTGAATCCCTGGGACGGGAGAACTCTGGATTAATTATTTCTCAGAGCAGTTTCCGTGTGGCTCTGGCTCCCTCTATGTTCTCCATTTCTTTTCCGTGTACCTTCCCTTAAAATCATTGTGAATGATATTCTGATATTTGTTGATAATAACGAATTCGTCTACACAGTTGATAAATGTCCCTCGGATGACATGACACAGACCTTCGGCATGTTTTGGAGAACATAACTGCTAATGATGTTACAGCACTGAAAAACGTGAACTTTGAGCAGTGTTCGGAAGGGAATGAAAGGGTGACACAAATAATCTGTCAGAGGAAACAGACGTAAAAACTTAATCCGGACCCAAAGTGTGATGAGTGAGAAATATCACTCAGTTGTTGTCAGTGTCGAGAAACCGGGAATCGGAAGCTCCAGTTGGAAAATCGCGAGCTGACAGGACCGTGTCACGAAATGCGAATAAATGGCTTCCACGCAACGGAACCATTGGGGCATGTCGCGTCGGGGGAGAGACATTACATTCAGAAGTGGAGGAAGCGCTGTAGAGAAGAATGACCTGCAGGCGTGGAACTGCCGAACAGTGAACTGCACACGGTGACACAGGGCGGGATACTGAACTCCTCCAATGCCCACACACCCACGCTTGATGGGATTGCAGTTGTCCCGAGGAGGGCGATCGGACGGCGCTTGTTGTGGGAAGATCGATGATGGCTTAGATTGATGCGTGGGTGGCCATTCGATCAGCCCTCTACGCCCCTCCCTGCCTCCTCAAGCACACCGCGCCTCTCCAGGCACCCTGGACATCGCCATGACCTCTTGTGCTGACCTGGCTATCAGACTTGGGATTCCAGTCATGAATCTCCAGACAAACGGCGCCAGTCTTGGAGTTTTAGTCATCTATCTTCAGACTCGGGGCTTGAGTTTTTCTGTCGTCTGTCTTGGAACTCCATGTATTAGTCTCCACTCTTCAGTCATTTGTCTCCAGTCTGGGAGCTCCACACAGATGCGACACTGGTACTAGAGCTTCAGTCATGTGACTCCAGTCTGGGAACTTAACACAGATGCGACAATGTTACTGGAGCTTCAGTCATGTGACTCCAGTCTAGGAGCTCCACACAGATGCGACACTGGTACTAGAGCTTCAGTCATGTGACTCCAGTCTGGGAACTTAACACAGATGCGACAATGTTACTGGAGCTTCAGTCATGTGACTCCAGTCTGGGAACTTAACACAGATGCGACAATGTTACTGGAGCTTCTGTCATGTGACTCCAGTCTAGGAGCTCCACACAGATGCGACACTGGTACTGGAACTCCAGTCATTCGTCTCAAGTCTTTGAAATCCTGTAGCACGTATCCGGTCTTGAAACTCCTCGTGTTTGAAATGAGACTTGGAGCTTCAGACGCTTGTCTCCAGTCTTCGAGCTGCAGTTCTTGAGCTTAAATCTCGGAGTTGTAGTACCATGATCTGGTCCTACAGTTATGGACATATGTCCCACGTCTTTACTCCAGACATCTGCCCTGAAGTTTCGGTCTTCGGACTCCGGTCTCAGAATTACTTATCTCTTATTACAGGTCCCGGACTACATATGTCAATTTTCAGAATTGGGTTTGTTTTTGGTCTTGCTTGTTTTGCCTAGACTCTGACTTGGAAAAACCAGACTTGAAGCGGCGTTCCTCGAGGGCCAACACCGAAGACACTGCGTACAGATTCTCGTGACACACGTATTTTCAGATTTATCGCCCCCACCAGATCGCTGCTTCTCTCACTGCCGTTCAAACAGCTTGCCGTGCCGGGTTGGCTCGTGGACGTGGAGAAAATTTACTGTTAAGCTGCGGTCGCAGGCGATAACGATGGCTGTTCCTGCAACGAAGGAAAACGGGTGATTTATAATGCATTAATTGCGGCTTTGTCGATATTCCTGTTAATGTTCGCGTGGGACACGATCGAGCTGGTGTCGACTGCACCGAGTTAGAGAATTCCTCTGTTCGGTGCCCGACGCGGGATATGGGGTACAATTTACATCCAAGATTATATATAGATTTCTCGCATATGGGGTGTGACGTAAATTGCCCTCGGATCGTTCAGCGACTGACTTGATTACGCAGTCAGCGAGTGGCATGTTCGCACCTACGCCTGCCCTTTCGCGTGAAAGGGACTTTCTGCGTTGAGGAAGGAAGTCAGCCCGTCCGGTAAGAATGACTAGCGGAGCGAGGCCAATGAAAGTGTTGATGAGAAGGACAATCTCCATGATTAACAGTGCAGTGGACACACACTGGATCACCCGCCTCCACAGCTAGTGGAAATCCCCGACTTGGAGGCCCGCAGGTGGGCAGGCACAGAGCTGCACTGAGGCGTGGAGGTGGGAATAAGTGCCGGTGCCTTTCCTATGACACGCCTTTCTGCTTGCATTCATGTCCACCGCTTCCTCCAGCAGCTCTGCGGCGCCTCTTGCCTGACTGCCCACCCCCGCCAGCGTTTGACCAGGCTCCGGATCCCTGGACCTCAATGACCATCTCGCCTGTAGCAACGTCACGCGCCGCGAGTGGTAGCCCCCACGCGGCTTCCGGATTGTTCAGTTTTTGCAGGCTGGGGTTCCCGAGCTCATGTTTACTGATACGTGCTCGGAATTTTCAACGTGGTTAGCTCCGCTGGCTTCGTCTCCAGGCAACGTATTAATGGCATGCACACTACGAGGCTAGTCTGATCCGTCCCTGTATCACACCAAATATAGGGCGTGCTAGCTCATCTAGGGGTATTATATTAAGTTTTCTTCCGTGTACTTTTAGTCCGAAGAAGTTATCTTTGACAAATAAAATTACTTGATTTTACTTTCTATGCGTACTCACATTTTTGTGGTTTTGTTTTGAAACTAGTATTAATTTCCATGTTTACCTCAACCTTTTGGCGTGCGAGTTTGATTTTTTTCAATCACCTGTTTGTATTTGCTTGTATGTGGTGTTGTAAGTGTTGCCATGGCATGCAGTGAGGTTTCGAGGTATGATTCATGGATGGGGCTGGGAGTTTGACGTGGATTGCCGAGACTTGCGCCCCTGCTTCCCGCAGCCTCTCGTGCCCAAACGCCGCGATCCATACGGCAATGAAGGCCACGTGTCTCCCGTGTGTCCCCGCTGGCGGTAACGCGTCTGGCCCCGACTCGATTACCTATGATTGTTCCTGCCACGGGCAGTCCATCTCCAGAGCAAACAAAACACGGCCCCTGCATGCTTGACCAGGAAGCCACGGGGTGCTCGTGCACTCCTGTCCACGGCGGAAGTTATCGCGCTGGACATGCGCAGTGTAGACAGGAGAGGCAGTTGGTTATCAGAGAGAAATATTCGCCTCAAAATCGATTCTCGGTCATGCACTCAGAAGTCGACTGTGCAAGGGGCTTCAGTCCGTAGATGCACAATCCTCTGTATCCTGCGTTATGCATGAAGGTCCGTGCAATGTCAGTTGTCATCCTGACAGAGTAGTGCAGGAGTGCAATATTTCCGCTCTGATGACCATGTCCCGGATGCCGGCAGCCGTAAAGATCAATGCTCAGGTCCCATCTCCCGTCAGCACTTGCTCTCCCCTGCCGATTGCTTCCCCCCCAAAGGGCCATCTCCTCGCTGGGGTGGAAATGAAATTGTGAATGGAACTGCAGTATGCGAAGCGCGCGTCGGATGCCCTTGACGTGCCTGGAATCGATAAACTTGTCTCTCTTGTGCTCAGTTTAAGTGCTTTGTCGATTGCAGCAGTTCACTTTTAGCACCTACTTACTGTGCGGGGAAATATCCAGCAAGGTTTGTAAGGGTCAGCCATCCTTCACTTTGGAAATGGAGTGCGTTCTTCCTGTGTCACAACTGAGGACAGCCTCTTGTTATTCTCTGGCTGCAGTTGTCCCCTTTGATTTGATTATAGAAAATGAACAGCCTCTCCAGGAGCGGAAAAACTCAATTTGGCACATTTGTTCTAAGTTTGGACTCCTGACACAAGTTCTAATGCCCCTTATGACATTGACAATAGTCTTCACAGCGGTCTTGTCAAGGTAAATGCGAGTTCCATGCATTGTTGAGATGCTGATGGTGTTGATCATGTTTGCATAGTATTGTTGTTTGTGTGTGTGTGTGTGTGTGTGTGTGTGTGTGTGTGAGTGTGTGTGTGTGTGTGTGTGTGTGTGTGTGTGTGTGTGTTTGCGTGTGCGTGTGTGTGTGTGTGTGTGTGTTCAAAATACCGTATTTCCATCAGAATTACCTTTTCTAACTCTGTGTTGTTGATGGGGCTGTTAGACTGCACCTTGAGGCTGAAATGCTTTTCTTCAAACTATTTCTACAAAGATAGATGACAATAATTTCTTTCGGTTGCAAATTCATTAATGCAATTATTTTTACTTAGCGAAAAGTGCATTATTTGCGACTCTGTGGTAATGTCTCGCCAGATGTTTGTAGATGTCTATGACGAGCTGTTTTGCATCAGCCTAGGTCTGCTCTACTGTGCTTTGAAACCACTGCACCGTTTGGGTTGGGGGATTGAACCGTGGGGGGAGGGTTTGGAGGAAGGGGTTTGAGAGGGTACGTACAGTGAAGTAAGTCTGAGCATTGTGTCGCTTGGGGAGCAGCTTGTGCGCCATCACCCAGTCTGAACGACGTCTGCCAGACCCAATACAGTTGAAGGAAATAGACGCTAGTCACTGCGACGTGCCCTCATGCCGACGGTCGTTAACTACATGTAATATGAGCAATGCGGTCAGCTTTCCTCGCCAGTAGTGCGAGCTTGAGGTGGAGAGCAAGAGGGGAAGGGAGATTGCAGTTTATGGATTGCTGTAGCCGAGCTGGAGGATTAGTTTGATTTTTGTATTAAGGCCGGGGTCGGGCATTGAGAAAGCAGTGTCCCACCTTCCTTAAGGTCGTTTATAGCGCCAACGGATCAGGGGTGCCTTTCGTTCTCGGCTTGCCGGTGCGGCTCTAAAATGTGAAGGGTTGCAGTTTGTTGCATGGCGCTCTCAAAGCTATTGATTATGCAGGAATTCGCCACGAGAGTCGCTGCACCTAATCCTCCTTTCAGTGCCAAAGGCTTCAGGACGCTCCAGTTCTGATACTTAGGTACATCTTGTTGTCTCACTCACCCGTGATTCGTATTCACGGCCTCACCGATCTATTTTTCGACTTTCGCATGCTGATGAATATTATGGTAATATCCTGTGCGATTTGAATTAACGGTTCTGTTTGATGACCCGTGGCCTACGGTTGCATTTGGTTAAGTGGTCATGGGGATGAGTTGGAAGTCACTCCACTTTGAAACGCCGCGTGACTAGCTAAGTGAAATGCGTGGCTGTTTTTATTCTGCCAAGTTTTATGATTGCATGAAAGCATGTCTTTGAATGTACGCAGGAAGTTGTGGAGAAGTCTATGAATGCAAGGAGGTCATGGTGATAATGCTGCCATCAAGTCCCTACTCTCCACTGTCATTGCCTTGAGGCCATCCTGTCAGGCCGCTCGGTCCGCTCCATCAGGCGAATTGCCGCTCTTGCAGGTTGAGCATCGAAATGAGATGTCCGGTATTGGCGTATACGAGCCAGCGTAGACCATTTGTCCACACGCAAGCTTTACCCATAAACAATTACGAGAAGGCTTAATTAGTGGATTTACAATGAAAGAGGATATACATATAAACCATTCCGTTTCAACACTTATTTTACGCCTTTTCGACACCTCTTTGAAGAAGTTCGTCGCTTTCTCACTCAATTTTCAATCAGCTCGTCACTTCATCCGAAACGGACTCGTCGATTTCTGTGACTATCGAAACCTTTTTGTTTCACCTCAGCTAAATCACCTTCGATGCTTTATCGACTTGTATCTCATCTTATTGATTTCACACCTGAGATATTGACCGTGTCCAGCCCCAGTTCTGCCGCAAGAGGCAATAACCACGTGCTTCTTGACGACTCCTCTATTCTAACCAGCCCAGATGAGTTTTCGTTATCAATGGCCTTACGTAGCCCACAAAGGCTGATAGGCCGTAAAACTTGCTCGCTCGCTCACTCCATCCGTCCTTCCGTCCATCCTTCCGTCCTCCTTCCGTCCATCCTCAATTTAATAGTGCATGGCACGTTTTGTTTAGGAGGATTTGCTCTGACGAAAGTTGACAGGTCATCTAGTTGTGCATCTCAGTAGCTGGCTGTTCATCTCAGTAGCTGGCTGTGCATCTCAGTAGCTGGCTGTGCATCTCAGTAGCTGGCTGTGCATCTCAGTAGCTGGCTGTGCATCTCCGTAGCTGGCTGTGCATCTCCGTAGCTGGCTGTGCATCTCAGTAGCTGGCTGTGCATCTCAGTAGCTGGCTGTGCATCTCCGTAGCTGGCTGTGCATCTCCGTAGCTGGCTGTGCATCTCAGTAGCTGGCTGTGCATCTCAGTAGCTGGCTGTGCATCTCAGTAGCTGGCTGTGCATCTCAGTAGCTGGCTGTGCATCTCCGTAGCTGGCTGTGCATCTCAGTAGCTGGCTGTGCATCTCCGTAGCTGGCTGTGCATCTCCGTAGCTGGCTGTGCATCTCCGTAGCTGGCTGTGCATCTCCGTAGCTGGCTGTGCATCTCAGTAGCTGGCTGTGCATCTCAGTAGCTGGCTGTGCATCTCATTAGCTGCTGTTCATCTCAGTAGCTGTCTGTGCATCTCAGTAGCTGGCTGTGCATCTCCGTAGCTGGCTAACGAGAGCTTCATATCATAAATGCTGCAAGTCACTGACGCGACAGGTTTGGCCTCAGTCTTTGATGCAATCACCATCCACCCAGTAGCCAATGTTACACACAGCTAACGTGCTGGTCACAGCTTGCGTTTTGTCCTTCAGTGGGCGGGCAGGGCGGTCCTTCCGTAAATTAAATGTCTACGATTACCGCTTCCCGTACTGCTGCGTCATCAGCGCCGCGATAGTGGGCTGCTATTAAGTGAAGGGAGTTTTGCGTGGTAATTGCCATCTTTTGTAAGAACAGCCCGTTGGAACACAGCAGTTGGTAGCACATTACTGGAGTTGTTTGCTGGAAACGAATGGAGTGGCCTCTGAGATAGAGGCAGTGCATGGAGGCGTTAAATGCATTTGCCAGTGCTGAACATTATCGTTTAGCACAGCCGTATACAGGAGTACTATTTAAAAGCCTGGCATTGTTTCCTTAGCATGGGGTATAATGCAAGCATTTCTATAAACTGCATTCGTTGTTATGTGAGCGAAGCTTTCAACGTGTTTCAGTGTCATCAGTAATGCAGCACAAGGTGCAATTTTGGAATTGAAACCATTTGTATTTGCGTAATTTCTAGAGGTGTATTTGTGATTAGGACCAATGATGATGATGATTATAGTCTAAGATTCAGAAGCTGTTGTGGTTAGTGGCAGTGGAAGACTGATATGGATGACATTTAAAGTGCACAATGTATTGAGAATAAGAACTGTGACGAGGAAAATATTACCATCGTCTAATGACGAGGACAAAGACACTTACATGGGTGATCCTGTCGACAATAATGTGTTGACTTGTTACATTTTACACCCCTTATTATTGCAGTTCCAGAAAACAATGTTTTAGCATTGTAAGTGTTATTGATCTAGCGCGTGACCTTGTGGCTACTTAAGATCACATACAGAGGTCACTTTACCAGACTTCGTTCGTGACGGTCCCCGTCGCTGGTCACTGCTGCTATCGCAAAGCAGTCTGACCTCTGTGGCGTGACGCGACACGTGCAGTCAGTGTGCACGGTGCCGCGTGCGGTTGTGCGGTGCTTAATGACGACACATCTCAAGTGCTCGCTTCTTCAAGATCTGAGGTCTTGGCTTGACCCACATTTCCCCAGCAGGGTAGTGGGAGTGTCGTCCCTTGAATTTAGGCCCGGCAGCGCCATCTGCCGCTTCCCAGTGATAACAGCATTCTTCGCGCATGCGCAGAGCGTGTGGGTCGCTAGCGCGACCCGAGTAGAGCATGGTGGGATCGTCATGGCCGACTCTGTCACGAACATCTCGCCACTTCTCGCCCAGTGTCTCTCAGAGAGTTGACGTTATTGATCAGGTCTAGGACAAGAGAGGGGAACGGAGAGAGAGGGTGCCGGGATACACCGTTACCACAGCGACCTCTTTGATGTCACCGACACCTTGACGACCAGACAGGTGAGAGTCGGCGTGTCCTTCGATGACTTTAATGCCTGTGCCCCACTTGGAAGGTTTCAGGAGACGTCGATTTAAAGGCAATAATAGACTTTGGAGAGTTGGGAAAGATTTAGAGTCGTGAAGTTTAGTGCATTCTGACACCTCCTTTTTGACACAGTTGGGCTGTGACTCTCCCCACAGAAAGCGTGGGTGGCCAAAGTGTCGAGCTTGCAAGATCCTACTGAGGACGGGATGTACTCCCACTAGACCTGAAAGGGCTAGGTCGCCAGAACAGCGTTTTGAGGTCCAAAATGCGCGCAAAATAGCTGGGTGAGTTTTAAAAAAAGGTGCATCATGCAACACAAATTAGTCTAACCAGCGCGACCTTTTTGTGCGTTGTGACATTCTGAACGGAATGGACAGTTTTTGAGTGATTGTCGGCACTCAGCTTGCACCACCCACGCCTCACATCGCGTGTATTCCATCACATGTTGTATATAAATTATGGGCTACTTGTAAGTGTAGTAAGAATGTATTTTAACAAGTTCGTACATGATTATCAAATGATGGTCTATTAGACCTCATAAATGGAACTTACGCTTTCCAGACGCAAATTCCGTTTAAGCTTGTTTAGTATTTCATCGATTCCTCGCAACGGGAAGCTGCTTGCATCTCTTGAGGCCTCGAGGCGAACAGCAGCAGTGAGTAGGAGAATTACATGAAGACCGCAAACGCCAGACCCAAGCACAGCGGCTTACACAGGGCGTGTTGGTGAGTGACTGAGACGACTGGACAGGGGGCAAACGTGTCTTGGCGCGTGTACTGCGGTCTGCCCATGACCACTGTGGCGCAGACTCTAGAGGTCAAGGCAACTTTTGACCTCTGGGTCACATGTCTCCCTCCCTTGTTTCTTCCGCCACAGCTCGCGCGCGCGCGCGCACACACACACACACACACACACACACACACACACACACACACACCACACACCACACAAACACACACACACCACACACCACACAAACATACACACACACACACACACACATACACACACACACACACACCCTTGCCCCAACCTCTTTCCCTGTTTTTCTTGTACTTACTCATCGTTGTCCCCCAAGGTTTATTCCACTCCAATCCCCCTCGTCGCCCATTGATCCTGTGGCTCGGATTGACAAGAAGTTCAATGTTGAATATATGCAGTTTACTAGATGAATAAGAAGTGCCTTAAGTGAAATACAGACAAACACAAGCGTGAAGTTTATATATTGCAAGCACTCTTAGATTCTATGTACTATTTTCTGTTGTATTCATTTCTACTGTCATTTTCTAACGTTTTCTCTGAGCACATGTTTAATTGCAACCAGCCCCATGTCAGGCCTTCTACATTCTTCTGCCACTCTCCTTCACGAAATCCCGAGAGAACATATGCGAGGCTGCGACTTCCTATGTCTGTACGGCCGATAGCCACTGCGGGAGGCGTCCTAAACCTGACAACACGCTGTTGTCTCTGGTGCGAAACTGCCTGCAATGACCTCGCCCTGTGTTGTGACACGGACGATTGCGTCGTGTCTGTCAATCACCACCCATGTCAGGTCGACAGTCAACCGGTTTTCTTGTCCTGCTTAACCTCTGCACTGTATACCTGCGTGTGCTGCGCTTCGAAGTCGCGTCGCCATCTGTCACTCAGAAAAAGTCGATCCCTGGTTCGCCAGGTGGTCTCCTTTTCCAGTAAACACTTTCTCGCGCCATGCTTTCACCTCACCCCCATCCGTCTCGGTCCTACGTGGGATTATCTGGCTTGGCATGCGATTGCGCCGTTGTTCATAAATCCTGCCTGTCATCATCAATCCGACGGCTCGCCATCCAATATTGACTGCAACATTCATATCGCACCCATTGCCATCGCTACTAAGGTCGACCCACTTGTCAGCGCCATGTCGACTGAGAGGGTTTTTCGGGACGACTTGCTCCAGACTACCAGCTTCTTTTCTCTTTCTGCAGCGCCTCGAGCTACAGCAGTGACCTTTGTTTTTCGTGCAGTAAGTGAGAAGAGCTGTTTGTTTTTTGTGTTGTCGGGAGGCGTGCAGCGGCGGTAGGAACGACGACAGGGAGGCACACAATCACATTAATACACGGACACTCGCTATCTCAGTTGGGAGTCAGCTGACATTATTTGATCTGGGCCGTACCTAGCGGCGAAACTTGTCTCCATCTTGTATCCTTCCTTCCCCTACCTCTCTGTCTTTCTTTCTGTCTCTCGGTGTTTTACTAGCAGTCTCTGACTTTCAAAGTCGGTTTGTCTCTGTTATTGTCCGCCGTCCATCTCTCCGGCAGTCTGTCCATCCGTCTATCTGTCTATCTTTCCATCACCTGAACTCGTGATATAATGGCCAAACTATTTTTTATTAAATGTCCTTCCAGCTGATACAATGTCATGAGTACCTGACGTTGTAGAAATTACTTTGCATAGACATCAAAGCTTGCAGTAGGCCAACACATGTGTCTACAGACCGGGAGAAGGGAGACAGCCGAAGTAGGAACGCAGACAGATGGAAAAACAGACACGAATGCGTACAAGCAAGTTGGTAGACAAGTAAAGGACATACAGCCTTTTAAAATACTCTCCCACTAGTACGCTGCAAACATGCGTGTGCACACACATGCTCTCTCTCTCTCTCTCTCTCTCTCTCTCTCTCTCTCTCTCTCTCTCTCTCTCTGTCTGTCTGTCTGTCTGTCTGTCTGTCTCTCTGTCTCTGTCTCTCTCTTTCTGTCTCTCTTTCTTTCTCTCTTTCTTTCTCTCTCTCTCTTTCTCTCTCTCTTTCTCTCTCTCTCTGTCTCTCTCTGTCTCTCTCTATGTCTGTCTCTCTCACACACACACGCACGCACGCGCGCATACACACACACAAACACACACATATACACACGCGCGCATGCACGCATACACACACACAAACACACACACACACACACACATATGCACGCATACACACCCACGCACGCACACACACACACACACACGCACGCACGCACGCGCACGCACGCAATCCCAGGCATGATGCAGCACATCAAATGCAGCAGCCGAAGAGGCAAAGAATCCGATGAATAATTGTACATAACGATGTGCGATTAGCACACTAACGACTTGCTTTACTCGGCTAAATGTTGTTCTCTCTCAGTTTTCGTAGATGAATGCATAATATGACCGAAGAAATCCATATAAGTACCAATTAAGCGTCTCAATCCACACGAAAGCACATTAGCTGACTCGTTTTCCTTATCCGCAAGAGATTAATTAACTGTTAATGGCCATTTTGCAGAGGTGCACTGCAGATGCAGAATTAGTGCTGGACATAAGACCACACGCCATGCGCGATAGTGAGAGTGCGTAGCTTCCATGTGTGGTCAAACTGACGGCTTCGAACTCCTGTTTATAAAAAAATGACAGATTCTAGTCAGAAAACAGAACACATCCAACTAGTTTGTTCTTTGCCAATATAATTTTTTTTGGGGGGGTGGGGGGTGGGGGGGGGGGTTACGTACTCGTTCTCGCACATCCCGACCCTATCTCCACCCACCACTCCATTCCTACTCCTTGGCTGGGGGTAAGAAAGGACCAACCGTACCTACCTCCGCGATTGTTAGAAAAAGCAAATAAGTCAGGATAATAGATCTTGACGTGCTCATTCTCCAAGGAACACAACTGAGCAAGATTGTTGATAACCTAACATTAACTCCCATCTTTCCATCCATCCATCCATCCATCCATCCATCCATCCATCCATCCATCCATCCATCCATCCATCCATCCATCCATCCATCCATCCATCCATCCATCCATCCATCCATCCATCCATCCATCGATCCATCCATCCATCGATCCATCCATCCATCCACTCACCCATACTTCTATCTATCCATTGATCCATCTATCCATCCTTCCTTCCTTCCATCCATCCTTCCTTCCTTCCTTCCATCCATCCATCCATCCATCCATCTATTTATCCATCCATCCACTCACCCACCCATCCATCCTTCTATATATCCGTCCATCTATCCATCCATCCATTCATCCATCCATCCATCCATTTATATATCCATCCATTTATATATTCATCCATTTATATATCCATCCATCGTCCATCCATCGTCAATCCATCCATCCATCCATCCATCCATCCATTCACCCATCCATCCATTGTCTTGTCTCTCAGGTTCAAAGGGATTGGATACAAGTCGTTTGAGTGCAGAACAAGTGTGAATGAAACAGAGGCACCCATGTTCTCTCTTTGTCATTCAGTCTATTTATCTGTCTGTCCGTCTGTCTATCCGACTGTATGCCTGCATTGCCTGTCTGTCTGTTTACCTATCTGTCTGTTTGCCTATATGTCTGTTTGCCTGCCTGCATGTGTGTGTGTGTGTGTGTGTGTCTGTGTGTGTCTGTGTGTGTGTCTGTGTGTGTGTGTGTCTGTGTGTGTGTCTGTCTGTGTGTCTGTCTGTCTGTGTGTGTGTGTGTGTCTGTCTGTGTGTCTGTCTGTGTGTCTGTCTGTCTGTGTGTGTGTGTGTCTG
>JAWQFJ010030117.1:0-13127 GCA_034096865.1 Theodoxus fluviatilis | reverse complement strand
AGAGAGAGAGAAGAGAGAGCACATAGAGAGAGAGATAGAGCGAGAGACAGACACAGAGAGACAGACGCAGAGATACAGACACAGAGAGACAGAGAGAGAGACAGAGAGGGACAGACAGAGAGAGACAGAGAGAGAGACAGAGAAGAGAAAGAGAAGAGAGAAAGAGAGAAGAAAGAGAGAAAGTGACAGAGATACAGAGAGAGAGACAGAGAGAGAGAGAGAAAGAGACAGAGAGACAGACAGGGACAGAGAGAGAGAGAGAGAGAGAGAGAGAGGAGAGAGAGACAGACAGAGAGAGGCAGGCAGACAAAGAGGTGGGTTACTGGGTTACACGGCAACTATTTCATTCCATGCACAGTGCTGTAAGGTATTGGTGTCACGTGAGAGTGTGAAATGAACTGAGACTACTGATGTATAAAGTCTAAGCTTCTACAGAGATCCCCTTCGATACACCTCCATCATCGACACCCAGGCGATATGTACTGAACGCCATCGTTAATCAACGAAATGTTTTGGAGAAACGTGTACACGTGTGTAACTACGTTAGAACACCGCAGGGTACAGATCTCGATCTCTCTCGCTCGTTTACAATGTAACCATGTTGACACCCTTTTCTTTGTGTCGGTTCCTCTGATCCCCTCGGAGTGGGGAGACGCAAGTGGGTCGGCTCGTGCTGATACCACTCTACCGTTACCCCCCTCTGAGCCTTCCCTGTACGAGAGTGGTCGGCCCTGCAATAGAAGACGAAGAGCGCAGCTCCTCGGAGGACAGGTCTACAGGGACAGGTCTACAGGGACAGGTCTACAGGGACAGGTCTACAGGGACAGGTCTACAGGGACAGGTCTACAGGGACAGGTCTACAGGGACAGGTCTACAGGGACAGGTCTACAGGGACAGGTCTACAGGGACAGGTCTACAGGGACAGGTCTACAGGGACAGGTCTACAGGGACAGGTCTACAGGGACAGGTCTACAGGGACAGGTCTACAGGGACAGGTCTACAGGGACAGGTCTACAGGGACAGGTCTACAGGGACAGGTCTACAGGGACAGGTCTACAGGGACAGGTCTACAGGGACAGGTCTACAGGGACAGGTCTACAGGGACAGGTCTACAGGGACAGGTCTACAGGGACAGGTCTACAGGGACAGGTCTACAGGGACAGGTCTACAGGGACAGGTCTACAGGGACAGGTCTACAGGGACAGGTCTACAGGGACAGGTCTACAGGGACAGGTCTACAGGGACAGGTCTACAGGGACAGGTCTACAGGGACAGGTCTACAGGGACAGGTCTACAGGGACAGGTCTACAGGGACAGGTCTACAGGGACAGGTCTACAGGGACAGGTCTACAGGGACAGGTCTACAGGGAGACGTCTACAGGGACAGGTCTACAGGGACAGGTCTACAGGGACAGGTCTACAGGGACAGGTCTACAGGGACAGGTCTACAGGGACAGGTCTACAGGGACAGGTCTACAGGGACAGGTCTACAGGGACAGGTCTACAGGGACAGGTCTACAGGGACAGGTCTACAGGGACAGGTCTACAGGGACAGGTCTACAGGGACAGGTCTACAGGGACAGGTCTACAGGGACAGGTCTACAGGGACAGGTCTACAGGGACAGGTCTACAGGGACAGGTCTACAGGGACAGGTCTACAGGGACAGGTCTACAGGGACAGGTCTACAGGGACAGGTCTACAGGGACAGGTCTACAGGGACAGGTCTACAGGGACAGGTCTACAGGGACAGGTCTACAGGGACAGGTCTACAGGGACAGGTCTACAGGGACAGGTCTACAGGGACAGGTCTACAGGGACAGGTCTACAGGGACAGGTCTACAGGGACAGGTCTACAGGGACAGGTCTACAGGGACAGGTCTACAGGGACAGGTCTACAGGGACAGGTCTACAGGGACAGGTCTACAGGGACAGGTCTACAGGGACAGGTCTACAGGGACAGGTCTACAGGGACAGGTCTACAGGGACAGGTCTACAGGGACAGGTCTACAGGGACAGGTCTACAGGGACAGGTCTACAGGGACAGGTCTACAGGGACAGGTCTACAGGGACAGGTCTACAGGGACAGGTCTACAGGGACAGGTCTACAGGGACAGGTCTACAGGGACAGGTCTACAGGGACAGGTCTACAGGGACAGGTCTACAGGGACAGGTCTACAGGGACAGGTCTACAGGGACAGGTCTACAGGGACAGGTCTACAGGGACAGGTCTACAGGGACAGGTCTACAGGGACAGGTCTACAGGGACAGGTCTACAGGGACAGGTCTACAGGGACAGGTCTACAGGGACAGGTCTACAGGGACAGGTCTACAGGGACAGGTCTACAGGGACAGGTCTACAGGGACAGGTCTACAGGGACAGGTCTACAGGGACAGGTCTACAGGGACAGGTCTACAGGGACAGGTCTACAGGGACAGGTCTACAGGGACAGGTCTACAGGGACAGGTCTACAGGGACAGGTCTACAGGGACAGGTCTACAGGGACAGGTCTACAGGGACAGGTCTACAGGGACAGGTCTACAGGGACAGGTCTACAGGGACAGGTCTACAGGGACAGGTCTACAGGGACAGGTCTACAGGGACAGGTCTACAGGGACAGGTCTACAGGGACAGGTCTACAGGGACAGGTCTACAGGGACAGGTCTACAGGGACAGGTCTACAGGGACAGGTCTACAGGGACAGGTCTACAGGGACAGGTCTACAGGGACAGGTCTACAGGGACAGGTCTACAGGGACAGGTCTACAGGGACAGGTCTACAGGGACAGGTCTACAGGGACAGGTCTACAGGGACAGGTCTACAGGGACAGGTCTACAGGGACAGGTCTACAGGGACAGGTCTACAGGGAGACGTCTACAGGGACAGGTCTACAGGGACAGGTCTACAGGGACAGGTCTACAGGGACAGGTCTACAGGGACAGGTCTACAGGGACAGGTCTACAGGGACAAGCTACAGGGACAGGTCTACAGGGACAGGTCTACAGGGACAGGTCTACAGGGACAAGCTACAGGGACAGGTCTACAGGGACAGGTCTACAGGGAGACGTCTACAGGGACAGGTCTACAGGGACAGGTCTACAGGGACAGGTCTACAGGGACAAGCTATAGGGACAAGCTACAGGGACATGTCTACAGGGACAAGCTATAGGGACAAGCTACAGGGACAGGTCTACAGGTACAGGTCTACAGGGACAAGCTATAGGGACAGGTCTACAGGGACAGGTCTACAGGGACAGGTCTACAGGGACAGGTCTACAGGGACAAGCTATAGGGACAGGTCTACAGGGACAAGCTATAGGGACAGGTCTACAGGGACAGGTCTACAGGGACAGGTCTACAGGGACAGGTCTACAGGGACAGGTCTACAGGGACAAGCTACAGGGACAGGTCTACAGGGACAGGTCTACAGGGACAGGTCTACAGGGACAGGTCTACAGGGACAGGTCTACAGGGACAAGCTACAGGGACAGGTCTACAGGGACAGGTCTACAGGGACAGGTCTACAGGGACAGGTCTACAGGGACAAGCTACAGGGACAGGTCTACAGGGACAAGCTACAGGGACAGGTCTACAGGGACAAGCTATAGGGACAGGTCTACAGGGACAGGTCTACAGGGACAGGTCTACAGGGACAGGTCTACAGGGACAAGCTACAGGGACAGGCTACAGGGACAGGTCTACAGGGACAGGTCTACAGGGACAGGTCTACAGGGACAAGCTATAGGGACAAGCTACAGGGACAGGTCTACAGGGACAGGTCTACAGGGACAGGTCTACAGGGACAAGCTATAGGGACAGGTCTACAGGGACAGGTCTACAGGGACAGGTCTACAGGGACAGGTCTACAGGGACAAGCTACAGGGACAAGCTACAGGGACATGTCTACAGGGACAGGTCTACAGGGACAGGTCTACAGGGACAAGCTATAGGGACAAGCTACAGGGACATGTCTATAGGGACATGTCTACAGGGACAGGTCTACAGGGACAAGCTACAGGGACAAGCTACAGGGACAGGTCTACAGGGACAGGTCTACAGGGACAGGTCTACAGGGACAGGTCTACAGGGACAGGTCTACATGGACAGGTCTGCATGACAGGTCTGCAGGGACAGGTCTACAGGGACAAGCTATAGGGACAGGTCTACAGGGACAGGTCTACAAGGACAGGTCTACAGGGACAGGTCTTCAGGGACAAGCTATAGAGACAGGTCTACAGGGACAGGTCTACAGGGACAGGTCTACAGGGACAAGCTATAGGGACAGGTCTACAGGGACAGGTCTACAGGGACAGGTCTACAGGGACAGGTCTACAGGGACAGGTCTACAGGGACAGGTCTACAGGGACAAGCTATAGGGACAGGTCTACAGGGACAGGTCTACAGGGACAGGTCTACAGGGACAGGTCTACAGGGACAAGCTATAGGGACAGGTCTACAGGGACAAGCTATAGAGACAGGTCTACAGGGACAGGTCTACAGGGACATGTCTACAGGGACAGGTCTACAGGGACAAGCTATAGGGACAGGTCTACAGGGACAGGTCTACA
The DNA here is from genome assembly GCA_034096865.1 of Theodoxus fluviatilis. Lineage (NCBI taxonomy): Eukaryota > Metazoa > Mollusca > Gastropoda > Cycloneritida > Neritidae > Theodoxus > Theodoxus fluviatilis. The sequence goes on along the minus strand of JAWQFJ010030117.1, from coordinate 8,560 downwards.
GGGACAAGCTACAGGGACAGGTCTACAGGGACAGGTCTACAGGGACAGGTCTACAGGGACAGGTCTACAGGGACAGGTCTACAGGGACAGGTCTACAGGGACAGGTCTACAGGGACAGGTCTACAGGGACAGGTCTACAGGGACAGGTCTACAGGGACAAGCTATAGGGACAGGTCTACAGGGACAGGTCTACATGGACAGGTCTGCATGACAGGTCTGCAGGGACAGGTCTACAGGGACAAGCTATAGGGACAGGTCTACAGGGACAGGTCTACAGGGACAGGTCTACAGGGACAGGTCTTCAGGGACAAGCTATAGAGACAGGTCTACAGGGACAGGTCTACAGGGACAGGTCTACAGGGACAGGTCTACAGGGACAGGTCTACAGGGACAGGTCTTCAGGGACAAGCTATAGGGACAGGTCTACAGGGACATGTCTACAGGGACAGGTCTACAGGGACAGGTCTACAGGGACAAGCTATAGAGACAGGTCTACAGGGACAGGTCTACAGGGACAGGTCTACAGGGACAAGCTATAGGGACAGGTCTACAGGGACAGGTCTACAGGGACAGGTCTACAGGGACAAGCTATAGGGACAGGTCTACAGGGACAAGCTACAGGGACAGGTCTACAGGGACAAGCTATAGGGACAGGTCTACAGGGACAAGCTACAGGGACAGGTCTACAGGGACAAGCTATAGGGACAGGTCTACAGGGACAAGCTACAGGGACAGGTCTACAGGGACAGGTCTACAGGGACAGGTCTACAGGGACAGGTCTTCAGGGACAAGCTATAGAGACAGGTCTTCAGGGACAAGCTACAGGGACAGGTCTACAGGGACAGGTCTTCAGGGACAAGCTATAGAGACAGGTCTGCATGACAGGTCTACAGGGACAGGTCTTCAGGGACAGGTCTACAGGGACAGGTCTACAGGGACAGGTCTACAGGGACAGGTCTTCAGGGACAAGCTATAGAGACAGGTCTACAGGGACAGGTCTACAGGGACAGGTCTACAGGGACAAGCTATAGAGACAGGTCTACAGGGACAGGTCTACAGGGACAGGTCTACAGGGACAGGTCTACAGGGACAGGTCTACAGGGACAGGTCTACAGGGACAGGTCTACAGGGACAGGTCTACAGGGACAAGCTATAGGACAGGTCTACAGGGACAGGTCTACAGGGACAGGTCTACAGGGACAGGTCTACATGGACAGGTCTACAGGGACAGGTCTACAGGGACAGGTCTTCAGGGACAAGCTATAGGGACAGGTCTACAGGGACAGGTCTACAGGGACAGGTCTACATGGACAGGTCTACAGGGACAGGTCTACAGGGACAAGCTATAGGGACAGGTCTACAGGGACAGGTCTACAGGGACAGGTCTTCAGGGACAAGCTATAGAGACAGGTCTACATGGACAGGTCTACAGGGACAGGTCTTCAGGGACAAGCTATAGAGACAGGTTTACAGGGACAGGTCTACTTGGACAGGTCTACAGGGACAGGTCTACATGGACAGGTCTACAGGGAGAGGTCTACAGGGACAGGTCTACAGGGACAGGTCTACAGGCACAGGTCTACAGGGACAGGTCTACATGGACAGGTCTACAGGGACAGGTCTTCAGGGACAAGTTATAGAGACAGGTCTACAGGGACAGGTCTACTGGGACAGGTCTACAGGGACAGGTCTTCAGGGACAAGCTATAGAGACAGGTCTACAGGAACAGGTCTACAGGGACAGGTCTACAGGGACAGGTCTACAGGGACAAGCTACAGGGACAAGCTATAGGGACAGGTCTACAGGGACAGGTCTACAGGGACAGGTCTACAGGGACAGGTCTACAGGGACAGGTCTACAGGGACATGTCTACAGGGACAAGCTACAGGGACAGGTCTACAGAGACTGCTCTACAGGGACAGGTCTACAGAGACTGCTCTACAGGGACAGGTCTACATGGACAGGTCTACAGGGACAGGTCTACTGTGACAGGTCTACAGAGACTGCTCTACAGGGACAGGTCTACATGGACAGGTCTACAGGGACAGGTCTACAGGGACAGGTCTACTGTGACAGGTCTACTGTGACAGGTCTACTGTGACAGGTCTACAGGGACAGCGCTGCGTACTGTACAGACAGTGAGTGGCTGAACCCTCGGCTGGGGCGCGAGCACTCAAGACTCTTCACAATGTAAAACTTGCTCGCTTTCTACGACTGTTTCGTACCTAAGAACACTGGTCTGGTCTGGTCTCACATATCATGTCCTTGCAGAATGACCTGCATGATCTGGAATTTCATAACTGTAATGGGTGCGTGGACTTAAAATTGCTATTAAAATTGTTTCTGTGCTGCAAAAGGCTGCCTGAATCCCACTGCAACACTGGACCCGTCGCTACCAAAAGCAATATGCAGAAACTTCGGATAACATACTGCAAGTCGCTCTATAGTCTGTTTCACTGAAACTGGGCCTCTGCTCTGCATGCTGAGCTTCATTCCACACGAAAGCACTTAAGAATAAACCTGACACTTCACCACATAAAGTGGTACGGATTATACATCTATCTTTTTCAGCGATGCCTTAAGATTAAAAATATAAGAAATGAAGTTATGAGACACCGACGACTGTAACCCACTGGTATGACGTACTTTGAAAAAGGCGAAATATCTAGGCAATTATGAAAGGCCATGACTATTTTTAATGTAAAATATTGGCTGAGCAGCTTGACTGCTGCCAACATAAAGCTATTAAAAATACATGTCGGGAGAATACAATCTCTGCAACTACTCAACACATATTTGATCTGTTTACAGGACCGCACTGGGGCGCGGGCACAGAACTGCTTTCTCAAAGAAATATTCGATCCTGTTTCGGTAAGGTAGTCCTATTCTTGCAGAATAAACACACAACTAAATTTTACATTAGCATGATGTAATAAATAAAAATATATAAGTTCTAATCAAACAGCCTAGCTACAGTGACATGACTAATCCCTCTATTTGGCTGTAAGAGTTTGTCTCTTACGCTTCCAGTGTAAGGGAGGTAACTCTAGACATTAAAAGATTTAAATTCCAAGATACATGAAAGACAAAAACTCGGTAATAGCAGGTGTCAGCAGCTGCTGCAGTGTCATAGGGGCGAAATGAGGTTTGGTGGATTCCGTCCCATTGCGATGAAGCGTAACGAATCTTGATGAAAGAAAACGATGCATCTGTCTCTCCTGATAAACACTTGTTGTAACTGTTATGTGAAAAGACCTACGGTTTCCATAACAATAAGAATAAAATCATTCCTCGCTAGCATCAGATCACATAATTGAAAAGTATCTCATACGTTTGTCCTGCCATCTACGTCAATGTGTTGTGAAGTTGTAAGAATTATATGGCTTACTTATAATAATTTTTCATGAGATATATGCATGCACTTTACCGTGTTCGATTTGATCATTTCACTGAGACAACTCATGTGAGCATGTTTTGAGAATGATGATATATTTGAAGGCTTTCATTCTTCTTTGTGTGATAATGAGAGGTAGTGCATTTGTACAGCGCAGATTATGCAACACATAAGGTGAATTTATGTTGACGATTTATTCACATATGATTTCCTCAGTGCCGAATATAAATGTGCATTTCTACATTATGTGCTTTGTTTTGATGACGATCGTATTGATCCTTTGATGTAACTTCAGAAAACCACAAACATGAAAAGCACTGAAAAGATAAAAATATTGCACTGGGCCTTTGCCTCTCTTTGCCCTCCTGATTAATTGAGAAATATAAACCAAAAACATAACAAACACATAACTGCTCAATTTTATAATGAGATCAGGTTATTCTTGCTGAATCATGTTCATAAATTCACAGGACTCTTTTTTCGTCTTCTTCTTGGTTGTCTCTCAAGAGCCAAAAGAGACTGCGTGCTGTCATCTCGGATGTATATATATATATATATATATATATATATATATATATATATATATATATATATATATATATATATATATATATATATATATATATGCGCATGTGGCTTCGGAGACCAAAATCCGAGGCACGCAGGCGACCACAGGTGGGGCAAGGAACGCCAGACGTCAGGGCAGGGGCAGAGGTCGAGGCGGCTCTGTGACGTCACTCTCTTGCAACAGCAAGGCCACGGCTGTGGACTTGTGACTACAATCTAGAAAAATAACGTAGACAAGCTGTCAGTGTGTCATTGTGTCCACTTTTTGATTTCCTTGTGTCGTTCCTATCAACAGATCAACTGCCGTGCAGCACGCACATACTGTCCTTCATTGTGTGAAATGTCCGCCACCAAGAGAAGTTCTGCCACAGTTGCTGCATGACGGGGTAAAGTGGCCGATGAACAACGATTCTAGAGTGAGGAATTTTGTATCGTGTGCTGGTGCGTGGGGAAAAAATGCGGGAATGAGAGGGACTGACCAGAAGATGAGACACTTTTCAATGCTTGTGACGCATGTTTCATAGAGAAAATATCCAAATATGGAGCTAACTATCATCGACTGGAATCGCCTGCTTCTTTGCCTGGCCAGACGACATATTCAACCGACTTGCAAAACATTGGGGTGTAATCTGGATACACAATGCTTTCTATGCAGAGGAACGTGTGTATTACACAAGGATGAAAACACTTTTTTGTCTCCACTTATAATGAGCCCAAATAGTTAAATTATCAGTTCCAATGTTCTCATTTTAGGCCCCTGTCCTGCACACACAAAAACATGTGGAAAAATTATTCAAATTTTTTTAAAGAGAAGTTTTGAATAATTCATTCCATAAACAAATTCATCTTCCATTTCCTTCCTTCCTTCTTTTCTCGTACAACTCCTCTTGATACACACCCTGCATCCACTCCCACCTCTCTGCCTGCCAATTTCCCATATCCACCGCCCTCTTCTCCTCCGTGACCTTTGACCTTGTTTTCATCCTCCAGCTCCTTCTATATATGCACCTGCTTCTTCTGCTTCTCTTCAGGACCTTCCCCCCTTTCCTCCTCCTCCTCCTCCTCCTCCTCCTCCTCCTCCTCCTCCTCCTCCTCCTCCTCCTCCTCCTCCTCCTCCTCCTATCCTCCTCCTCCTCCTCCTCCTTCCCCTCCCCCTCCCCCTCCTCCCCCTCTTCCTCCTCCTCCTCCTCCTCCTCCTCCTCCTCTTCCTCCTCCTCCTCCTTTTAGGCCTCTGCCGCCGATGTTGCCACCACTGCTTTTTTCTCCTCCCTTTCTTCTCTTCCTCATTCTTCCCTATTCTCTTTTTGCTGCATCTTTTTTCTTTACTATCAGACGAATAATGAAAATGAAGATGACACTCCTTCGTATGGACGCCATCAAGCTGACACCACAGAACCTTCCCGAGGCTGTGTTTCAGTTTCCTTGAGAATTACATCCGCTTTTCTCACATCGCAATCTTTGTCCTCTTTACTCACAAGTTTAACCGAATGAACCAGGAGACAGCGGGCAAACCCTCTGTGTGCATCTCATTGTCATGCGTGCTGCAGCCTCCTGGCCCGAACTGTCATTCGGCTGGCTGCACTTTTCGACCTGCGTGAAGAATCTGTGAGGCAGACCTGATCCTGCAGGTAAGAAGATGTGAAGTACGAGAACTCAGTGGTGGTTTGTGTCCTGCACATAGCACTGGTAGGCTTCTATAAAGTAAATATCAGGGTACATCGGGAATTGTTACGTGCGTATGTCCTAACACTTCTGTATGCACTTGTGTATGATTGTAGAATGTCCATGCATGTGCGTGTGTTTGTGTGTTTTGTGTGTGTGTGCGCGTCTGTGTGTGTTTGTGTGTATGCGTATGCATGCACGCGCGCGCGCGCGTTTGTGTGCGTGTGTGTGTTTACGAAAGAGCTTTATTTTGTATTTTGTCTGCAGAGTATTCATAATTACTTGAGTGAGTAAACTGTGAACACGTATTATGTACGAACACCAGCGTAAATGTGCGTGCATGCATGTCCATGGAAGGTCTATGTGCGTGCATGCATGCCCATGGAAGGTTTATGTGCGTGCATGCATGCCCATGGAAGGTCTATGTGCCTGCATGTACGAGCAGAGCCCGTGTGAAAGCTTACAACCGAGGCGGGTTTCCTAGAAGCAATCCTAATGCATCGTACGCAATCGTCCGCGGAAAAAGAGTGGCGTTTCGTTTCGATAGGAATAAAACAGTTTCGGATATTCGCACTTCCGGCGAGCGCTCGCGAGGCCTAGAGCTGTCCTCCGTCACGAGCCTGGTCGTGCAGGCGCTCGCGAGGCCTAGAGCTTTCCTCCGTCACTAGCCTGGTCGTGCAGGCGCTCGTGAGGCCTAGAGCTGTCCTCCGTCACTAGCCTGGTCGTGCCGGCGCTTAAGGCCTAGAGCTTTCCTCCGTCACGAGCCTGGTCAGGCAGGCGCTTAAGGCCTAGAGCTGTCCTCCGTCACGAGCCTGGTCATGCAGGCGCTTGATACCTAGAGCTGTCCTCCGTCACGAGCCTGGTCATGCAGGCGCTTGATACCTAGAGCTGTCCTCCGTCACGAGCCTGGTCATGCAGGCGCTTGATACCTAGAGCTGTCCTCCGTCACGAGCCTGGTCAGGCAGGCGCTCGCGAGGCCTAGAGCTGTCCTCCGTCACGAGCCTGGTCAGGCAGGCGCTCGCGAGGCCTAGAGCTGTCCTCCGTCACGAGTCTGGTCATGCAGGCGCTCGTGAGGCCTAGAGCTGTCCTCCGTCACGAGCCTGGTCATGCAGGCGCTTGAGGCCTAGATCTGTCCTCCGTCACGAGCCTGGTCGTGCAGGCGCTCGCGAGGCCTAGAGCTTTCCTCCGTCACGAGCCTGGTCGTGCCGGCGCTTAAGGCCTAGAGCTGTCCTCCGTCACGAGCCTGGTCATGCAGGCGCTTGAGGCCTAGAGCTGTCCTCCGTCACGAGCCTGGTCAGGCAGGCGCTTGAGGCCTAGAGCTGTCCTCCGTCACGAGCCTGGTCGTGCAGGCGCTTGAGGCCTAGAGCTGTCCTCCGTCACGAGCCTGGTCATGCAGGCGCTTGAGGCCTAGAGCTGTCCTCCGTCACGAGCCTGGTCATGCAGGCGCTCGCGAGGCCTACAGCTGTCCTCCGTCACGAGCCTGGTCATGCAGGCGCTCGCGAGGCCTAGAGCTGTCCTCCGTCACGAGCCTGGTCATGCAGGCGCTCGCGAGGCCTAGAGCTGTCCTCCGTCACGAGCCTGGTCATGCAGGCGCTTGAGGCCTAGAGCTGTCCTCCGTCACGAGCCTGGTCAGGCAGGCGCTCGTGAGGCCTAGAGCTGTCCTCCGTCACGATCCTGGTCAGGCAGGCGCTCGCCGTGAGCGCTCATCTCTGAAACACAACGAGAACGAAACAGCCCCTGGCGGTAGAGACGACAGCGTATGGTGCGTTAGGATTGCTGTTCAGAAACCTGGCTCTGTGTGTATGTTAGTAATTTTGTGTGTTCAGTAGTGCATGGGTTCCGGGTCAATGAACCCTCACCTCAATAACTAACACACACACACGCGCGCGCGCGCACACACACATACACACACATACACACACATACACACACTTACACACACACACACACACGCACGCACGCACATGCACACACACACACACACACGCATGTACACACATACACACACATGTACACACATACACACACACGCACGCACGTACACACACACACACACGCACGCACGCACGCACACACATAAAAACACACACACACACACACGCGCGCGCGCGCGCGCGCATGTACATAATATACACACAAACACAAGTACACACATACACACACACGCACATACACACACGCATGTACACACATACACACAGCATACATACACACGGACACTAGCTTGTGCATACACAGACACACATACATACGTAAGCTCGCATACACGCACACACATGCATCATACATGCTCTGGTATTCAAATTTTGCTTCTTTTCCCAGTTAATGCACGTGAGTTCTTGGTTCGCGTCGCTTGTGTGTGTGTGTGTGTGTGTGTGTGTGTGTGTGTGTGTGTGTGTGTGTGTGTGTTTGCATAATGTATAATTTCAACACCATGTAAACAAATAAGAATTTGTTAATAGGAAACTCTGTCTGTCGAATTCACGGTGAAGTTGTGCTTCTAACAAATACTATTCACCCAAATGTTCGCTTTTTAAAAAAGGTTGCATTTTATGTTTCAAATGATAGAACGGAATATTAGTGTGTGCAAATTAATTTGTCAGACTGTATACAAATCTCTACCAGCAAATCACAGTTACAATACACTGGAATAGTATTTATTCATTGTGAAATCACATGCATATATCTAAGCGTCGCATGCAAAGGATAAAGTCAAAATGCCATTCTGGTGAAACTACTTGTGTCTGAATAAATTATTCCATGCATTTACATTATTTCATTGACATGATAATCTTGATGATCATGATCATGATGAGCATGATGATCATGACAATAACGGCGACAATGACTACAACGACGACGACGACGACGATGATGATGATGATGATGATGAAAATAACAATTGAAGGAGTAGTGATTCTGCTGGCATAGGAACTG
>JAWQFJ010030114.1:0-7500 GCA_034096865.1 Theodoxus fluviatilis | reverse complement strand
ATACACTCAACGATCTGGTATGCCATTCAGCGTGGCTGAAACTCTGTGTCCAGAATGGTGGTATGCATGTTATGGAAGAATTAAGGCTATCACGTGACCAACCTGTTGCTGAGACTATATCCACTAGTCTCAGCCACGCTGAATGCTTACTCCATAGCGTATTTATTCGACAATGAAAACAACACCACTCACACGTGCTACATCGATTCCGACTATAGAATCACGCCAAGGATCGCTTTCAGATCAATCTTCTCCTGTTCCAGGAATCAATAGTTTGACTTGGATATTCTCCAAAGGAATTTCACACTATTTCTGAGAACTTCCAAAAATAGCTGCTTGCTCGGGCAGTGTTCAATAATCATTACACCACCACTACGACAACCACTACCACCACCGCCGTCGCCGCCATTACCACCAACATCGCCACCACAAAACCACAACCACGACCACTATTCCGTCACACCACGATAACGACCACCATCACCACGCGACCATACCACCACAACCATCAGCAAAACACCATCACCATCACCACCACCCCACCAAAAGTGGACTCTTCTGTTAGCGTAAGCGATATTTCTATTCCTACCGAAGGATCTTTTGGGGCGAGCATTCAGCCCACCAAAGCCGCACCCTCTTCAACCTCTGTCCACCAGTTCAACCTTCCAACTCCCAAGCATTGACAAGGGTGTGGCATACACCGCTCTGTAAAGTCCTATCTTTGGAGATCCAGCGTTTCCACCGTCAAGCCTTTACATTTTCCCTGGATGAGTACATGACCATGCCGTCTCTCCGGCGAATGAACCGGAGAAGAGAACTCTGTTCTCTCCGCAGGCCGAGCTCAGAATAAGACAACAGAGGTAGTTTTCTCCAGGTTGAAATTCGTAGAAGGACAGTCATCCTGATAAAGAAAGACTTGATTGTCTAGACGTTTGCTAAAGACTGTACGTGTGCTAATCGTGAGTGATCCTGTTCATCTTGAGATCTTGGTAAGGTATAGCATGAGTCTGATTCCTCGTCATCCTACCCCCTGCCTGTCAGTCTGTCAGTGTGTGTGTGTGTGTGTGTGTGTGTGTGTGTGTGTGTGTGTGTGTACACGCACGTGTGTGTGTGTATGTGTGTGTGTGTGTGTGTACACGCACGCGTGTGTGTGTGTGTGTGTGTGTGTGTATGCGTGTGTGTGTGTGTGTGTGTGTGTGTATGTGTGTGTGTGTGTGTATGTGTGTGTGTATGTGTGTGTGTGTGTGTACACGCACGCGTGTGTGTGTGTGTGTGTACACGCACGCGTGTGTGTGTGTGTGTGTGTGTGTGTGTGTGTACACGCACGCGTGTGTGTGTGTGTGTGTGTGTACACGCGCGCGCGCGCGCGTGTGTGTGTGTGTGTACACGCACGCATGTGTGTGTGTGTGTACACGCACGCACGCATGTGTGTGTGTGTGTACACGCACGCGTGTGTGTGTGTGTGTGTGTGTGTGTGTGTGTACACGCACGCGTGTGTGTGTGTGTGTGCGTGTGTGTGTACACGCGTGCGTGTGTGTGCATGTACCTGTGTGCGTTGTGCGAACATACGTGCATGAATGTCTTCGTAAATATTAAAGCGCAAATGTGTCGATGAGTATGCACATATGTATGCGTATGCGTTCGTGTGTGTATGTTTGCGTGTGTATATGTTGGGGTGGGGTTGAGACTGCAGGGAGATGGGGGGTTTGGGTGCGTATGTGCGCGACTACATGTCTGTCAAAGGGCCACGTGACTAGAAATTCGTGCTTGTAAAAAATTACACGGTGATACGGTTGCAAATAATTGTGAGTTTGGAAAAGGTACAGATTGCTGAGAATAAACATAGAAAGATTGACAAAATCAGAAGAGAAAGACGAAAGCCATGCTCGAGTAGTGCTGCATGAGCACGTCTATCCTCATCAAGCACAAGTTTCGTAAGGGGAACATCCAACACGGTAGGCTTGTTCACGAGTACAAAGCGCTGCATGAGCGCTTCATGTTGGCAGTTGAGCGCTCTTTGCCTCTCCTGAACGCCTCACTTCCGCTTCACTTGTTAAAGGGGAGGTAAATCTTCTGCGCCCCATGTTGTGTTGATTGACGCTAAGAAAGTGTTTTCTTTGCACAGGCATCGTTTATGCACTTTTAAATGTATTCTGCATGAATAAAGTCCACTACTGTGTCACCCTTACTTGCCATTACTCGCGCATACAGGGCGCTTGGGGCAAATAAAGCCCGTTCCAGTCCCAAAATGATGTTTCTGAGGGTTATTTTACGCATCGACGGCCAGTGCGGGATCGAAGACGACATTTTGAAATGATGCAAAATCGTCTGCATCATCTCGGATCGGTGATTCACAGCGCTGCTAAGCGCTGAGTGAATCACGCCCCAAAATTGCCGTTCAGGAGTGAATCACATGCAGCGCTGAGCAGCGCTTTGAATCACTGCGCCTCCTGAGCAAGCCTTGTATCAACCGGCACCAAGGCCTGAACGATTCAACAAGAACACACCAGACTATGCGAGCCCTACAAAGGCCACAGCAGTTCTGATGATAAAGAATTTATCCCGAGGCAGCACGTGCTGCACGATGTTTGACGACGAAAACTGAGCTTTCGAAATGGGTGATTCAGATCGTGGAGCCGTCTGCTCCCTTCCCCTGCGTGGGCGATCCGCTGCTGTGGTTCTATCCTTGGGTGGGAATATTTAAACTGCTATTTCCTGCATTCGTCACGATAGAATTGCTTACGTGAGGAATGAAACTGCCTTCACGACCATTTAGATATCGCGCCCATGGTTGAAGTTGTTGACAGTGTATCCAGGAAGATTATTATCTTTAGCAGCACCGGGACTCTCGACAGAATCGTCCGGAAACAAGAGCAAGGGAGTCTCCGAGGAGAGCTAGGGCTCTCGCAATGCCCTGCCACTTGCCCTGGTAATGTTGCCGACGATATTTTCGTCTTTAGAGCACGCCGGAAGAATGGAACAGCCGCGTGCCTTGGGCGAGTGGGGTGGATGGGAGACGGGGTGAGAGGAGTCGTGTCGGGTAATGGGTGAGGAGGCAATTGTCCAATATTGTACACGGTATTCGTACATCGTGATACACAGGAGATAGGCACATGAGAGTGCTTGCCCCCGTCGAGCGACCATTCCAGAGGCAACTTCAGGAAGTTTCATAGGAACTACATATGCATTGCTATTCTATCGAGTCCCGTGTTGTATAGATCGGGACCAGCGAAAAGGGCGACTATATCCTGCCACACGTGCCATCTGCCAATGTCAAGGACATAGTCAGTTTGACCACCCACGAGCGTCCTAGTTTTCCCCCGCGGTGGTCTTGCGTACAACACAGTACCCGGCGTTAGGTGGAACATCATTAGTTGCGCACAGCGCGATTGGTGCATCGGCACTGAGACCACGTTCAGACACAAACGCTGTAAACAGCGCAAACTAGTCTCAGTTAAAAAGCGAACGCAATGGCCAGAGAAGATGATCGAGCCTGTTCTGGACGTGCCCAACAGAAGTGCTACTTCGTGCTGTGGCATTCCTCGCGTTACCTCACAATGTCAAGATGAATTGTCATGGTCAATCATCATCTTCAGGTTTTTATGTGCGTTCTTCTAGAATACCACGAAAAATGTGTAGCATCCATACGAGCACGGATCACACTATACTTAGCAGCCTAGTTAAGGATTTTTCATGGAATCACAATGCAAACAGCTCAACGTACCTTATACAAAGACACAAGGACGGAAAGGAGAGATCAAGGAAGAGGAGAGACGAAGAGAGGGAGATGAGACGAGAGAGCGACGACACGCCACGAGGAGAATCAAGAAAAGAGAGAACAGACAGACAAAGAACGAGAGAAAGAGAAGCGAGAGAGGTGATTTACAAGCACACTAACACAAAGACAATGACATAACCTACTAATGTACAATTGTCATGGAAAATAGCTGGCTAGTACACGATCGGTGACAACATGATAGACATCTCGGATGAGGATGCATCAGGTGGCGAAGTCAAACAAATAGCATATTTACTATTCTAGTGTACGGCGCTGATCAAACTCGTGGTCTTTTGAAAAATCCGAACGAGGCACAGTCGTGCTTGCCGGATTCCTGTAAATGACTACCGCAGCCCATTAACCACACACGATCGAGCAATTTAGCGCAGCTTTTGCACCTGCGGTTCGCTGCATGCGGGCTAGCGAGCTGTGCACGGCGTTCAAAGCTGCGGCATTACTTTACTAGAGCTGCTCCCTTGAGCAGGTGCTTTGAAACAACACAGATGCTTACTCCTCCCCCCCACCCAGGAGCTAAAACTGGTACTCGACCGATGTGAAGAGGCTGAGTTGGAAGATTGTGAGAAATAACTTTTAGGCGCGCTATCCGCGCAGCTTGGTTCTGCATGCTCCCCAGGGAGATATCGAGATGGTATCGCGACGTGATAAACAAGAGGCGAGCCTCGACAATGACAGGGGGGGCTAATATGTGTGCCCGGTGGGACAACACCAATTCGGGGTGAAAAACAAGTCGCAAATATAACCATAAATATGTTTACAGTGCCGCTTTATTGTTTATTCTTCTGCCAAGCGACAGAAGAATCGACCGATGTCGAGACACACCAATTAGGGATTTCATTCCAGCACTATAGTCCATGGATAGGGGGGAACCCCCAAGTTGTTCGTAATTCATAGCGATCGAATGAGTTCGTTAGTGACAATACGCCACCAATTGAAAGCAGTCTCATTTCACGTCATCCGTTTGCCAGCTAATCTGTGCCTCTTCGTCATCATAATCGATCAGACATGAAATAGCAGCTGCTTCGGCGAGATCGTTATCACATGAATTTATTTACTAACCATTGTTGTCGTTGTGACATTTAGTGCTGGACCGCTAACCCGTAATCAAACATTAAACTACGATGCATGATATGGTCACGCCTAACCATAGTCCCTCCACTGTGATCCCCGGAGCGAGAGTGTCAAGAGTTGATCCACTACGTTTTATCTCTCATAAGCACCCGATTGGTGTGGGGGATGAAATGTGTTGAACATTAAAGACCACCGTGACTTTGCCTTGAGCATTCCATTTGCGCTCGACCTGCCTGTAAACATGCTTAAAGTGATATTTTTTGTGTGAGTTAAACGGGTCTGTTAACCTTGAAAGGCTGACGAAGCATTTGACGCGCCGTCCGATCCATCCATATGTCGGCCAACCTGGTGGAACAACAACTTTTCGGTACACTCGCGCTGGCGCAGCGTGAATTGGGGAGACGTGTGATTGAGTTATCGTTCCATAAAGATCTTGACTTGTTTGAAGAAACTTTACGTGCGAATGATCCACCCCTTATAATGGGCGGACGGGTGATTTGGAACAGTGAGAGAGACGTGGACCGAGTATATAAACCCGTCCCTCCCGTCGGATCTCAATGGCAGGGTGCGTCATGGTCTGGGCCGTGGAACAGTAAAACCTAAAAAAACAAACTAAAAATATGATGTGCGATGGTCCTGACACACAAAGGATTGGGAAACGGAGGTTCAGAGGAAGAGAAAGAGATGAATTACGCGGTCAAGCGGGAAAATCTACCCATTGGAAGCCACCTTGGTCATATGCTGGACAACAATCACACATTCAGACATATGAACACAAACACAACACAGGGGTGAACACAGTAATAGTGGACAAAAAAACAAAAACAACAAAAAAATGAGGCAATAAGTGAGTAATAACGAAAATGACTAACACAAAACACAATTCAACCAAATGACGGATTGAGGAACCCATGACAATAAGCATACGGTCTGGAAACAAAGATAAAACACTTAACTGATCTGACTCATCAGTTGTTCACGTATATCGACGAGAATCTGTCGCTCAGCAACAAATCTCCAGTTTGGAAAATACTTATTGGGGGACACATCTTAACTGAATAGAAACTAAACCCCCCCCACGAAACTAGTAAGGAAGTCTGCGCTGTTGTTCGCACCAACGCATCACCAATTTATAATATACATCTAATGTTTTCACAGTAGTGAAAAACTGTTGCCCACGCCAGCCGAAAACATACACTTTTGAAGAAAACAGATTAATAACAAATAACCATAAACATTTACTACAACGGTAGGTATCAACACACTAGATGTCAAAAGCAAATGAAACAAAGAGAGAGTAAATAAAATAAGTACCAAAAAAATAAACAGACAACTAAAGAAAAAAAAAAAAAAAAAAAAAAATTAATTAAAAAAAAAAAACACAGCAGACTATGCTACGAAGAAAAGAACCACTACATGGGTGAACTGTAAACGCCATCCCGTGACCCTCGTTCAAAGAGACATGGTAGCATTCGAAAAACAAATCAACACCCAAACGCCCTCACCCTCACATACCCCCCCTTCAAACTAATTTCAGGAAAGGAACAATAACAAAAACAAGATGAGCAACACTCACTACACATCACTCCCAAACACCCCATCCCTCCACAATCTCACGGAGTCCCCACACCCCCCAACCCCCAGTATACAACGAATAAACCGGCTCAATGAAAAAAGAGTCACAACGGCCACTCGTTCCTGTAGCAAAAAATAAACTGTACACGAATAAACAATTTAAAGCACAAAACCTTCCCCCATGAAAAATGAATTATACCCCTAACCACTCCACCACCCTCGATTCCCTCGCAACGGGGACCTCTCTCATGATGCCAGGAATAACATCACTGGGCGCTGTCCCCTACCAAAACCACCCCCACCATATCAGTAAAGACAAAACGAAAAGACAAACAAAGACACGAAGACCCACGACCCAAAGAAACATAAAACAGAAAAAGGAGACGGACAGACAGACAGACAGAAGCGGAGTACAGAACCAGACCGACAAGAGCAGCCAGAGTGAACTTTAATGAGAGAGAGAGAACAGAGAAGTGGAGAGCAGAGAGACGAGAAGACAGGAGACAGAGACGAGAGACGAGAGAAGGCTCTAGAAGTAGGGGTGGGGATCGGGGATCGGAGAGATGTGGAGGGCTTTTCTACGAGTCGGGCAAGACACACCCGCTGAGGACGTCAGAGACAGCTGTTTCTAACAAACGGTTGCGCAAGGGCTCTAGCGTCTGACTTTGGTCAAGCTAACCAACCAGATTTGGTCACCGCTTGGATTGACGCCTAGCTTTGTCTACTTCAGTTCGGATGCTACTTGGAGTCTCATTATGCCTTAGTCTCGATCTGCTTTCCTGCCGTTCTCGTTCCTGCTTTAGTCCTTCCTGTTTCTGCCGTTCTAGTTCGTGCCTTCAGTCTCGTCTGCTTTCTTTAGTTCTCATTCCTGCCTTTAGTCTCGTCTGCTTTCTGCCGTTCTCGTTCCTGCCTTTAGTCTCGTCTGCTTTCTGCCGTTCTCGTTCCTGCCTTCAGTCTCGTCTGCTTTCTTTAGTTCTCATTCCTGCCTTTAGTCTCGTCTGCTTTCTGCCGTTCTCGTTCCTGCCTTTAGTCTCGTCGCTTTCTGCCGCTTCTATAAT